>OY992891.1:91702860-92002860 GCA_963921405.1 Cepaea hortensis
GTTTTGGTTCGGGGATTCTTTCATCATCATCATCATCATATATTTACGTACGTATTTTGCGATGAGGAGGAGGGAGGAGGAGGAACAAGAAAAAAACATTCGACAGTTGGCAGCGCTGGAATGAAAGGAAGACGTGTAGAAAATTTCATCTCAATCGGATGGACCGTTCGCGAACGTATAAAGGACATACATATTTACATACATACATCCTAATTTATATATAAGAAGATATATATATATATATATATATATATATATATATATATATATATATATATATATATATATATATATATATATATACACTAGCTGACCCGGCCCGGCTTCGCCCAGACCCTGGTGGGGAGCATCTCATTTAATTCATATAAGTAGTCATATAAGTTCTCGTTCCCGTTACCGACTGTCTGTCTGTCTGTCTGTCTGTCTGTCTGTCTGTCTATCTGTCTGTCTGACCCGGCCCGTCTTCGCCCAGACCCTGATGGGGAGCATCTCATTTAATTCATATAAGTAGTCATATAAGTTCCCGTTCCGACTATCTATCTGTCTGTCTGTCTGACCCGGCCCGGCATCGCCCAACTCCTGGTGGGGAGCATCTCATTTAATTCATATAATTAGTCATATAAGTTCCCGTTCCCGACTGTCTGTCTGTCTGTATGTCTGTCTGTCTGTCTGTCTGTCTGTCTGTCTGTCTATCTATCTATCTATCTATCTATCTATCTATCTGTCTGTCTGTCTGTCTGACCCGGCCCAGCCCATGGTGGAGAGCATCTCATTTAAATTATATAAGTAATCATATAAGATCCCATTCCCGACTATCTGTCTGACTGTCTGTCTGTCTTGGGTAAATGGAGGAGGGAGGAGGAAGAGGGAGGTGGTGGAGGAAAGAGGAGGGAGGAGACAGGAGGAGTAGGGAGGAATAGGAGGGAGGAGGAGGGATTAGGAGGAGGAGCGAGGAGTAGGGTGGAGGAGGAGGAGGAGGGAGGAAGAGGGAGAAGGAGGGAGGAGGAGAACGCAGGAGGAGAAGGGAGCAGGAGGAAGAGAGGGAGGAGGAGGGAGAGGGAGGAGGAGGGAGGAGGAGAGAGTAGGAGGAGAAAGGAGGCGGAGGGAGAAGGAAGAGGGAGGAGGAAGAGGGAGAAGGAGGAGGGAGAAGGAGGGGGAGGAGGAGGAGGAGGGAGAAGGAGGAATGTGAAGGGAGGAGGAGGGAGGAGGGAGGAGGGAGGAGGGAGGAGGTAGAGGGAGGAGGAGGAGGGAGGCGGAGAGAGGAGGAGGAGGGAGGAGGAGGAAGAGGGAGGAGGAGGAATGTGAAGGGAGGAGGAGGGAGGAGGTAGAGGGAGGAGGAAGGAGGAGGAGGAGGTAGAGGGAGGAGGAGGAGGAGGGAGGAGGCGGAGAGGGAGGAGGAGGAAGGAGGAGGGAGGAGGAGTGATGAGGAGGAGGGAGGAGGAGGTGGGAGGAGGAGGAGGGAGGAGGAGGGATGAGGAGGAGGGAGGAGGAGGAAGAGGGAGGAGGAGGAATGTGAAGGGAGGAGGAGGGAGGAAGTAGAGGGAGGAGGAGGGAGGAGGAGGAGTGAGGAGGAGGAAGGAGGAGGAGGGAGAAGGAGGGATGAGAAGGAGGAGGGAGGAGGAGGAAGAGAGAGGAGGAGGAATGTGAAGGTAGGAGGAGGTAGAGGGAGGAGGAGGAGGGAGGAGGAGAAGGCAGGAGGAGGGATGAGCAGGAGGGAGGAGGAGGAAGAGGGAGGAGGAGGAATGTGAAGGGAGGAGGAGGAATGTGAAGGGAGGAGGAGGGAGGAGGTAGAAGGAGGAGGAGGGAGGAGGAGGAGTGAGGAGGAGGAGAGGGAGGAGGAGGAAGGAGGAGGGGGAGGAGGGAGGAGGAGGAGGAGGGAGAAAGAAGGAGGAGGAGGGAGAAGGAGGGATGAGGAGGAGGAGGGAGGAGGAGGAAGAGGGAGAAGGAGGAATGTGAAGGGAGGAGGAGGGATAGGGAGGAGGGGGAGGGGAAGAGGAAGAGGGTAGGAGGAAGAGTGGAGAGGAGGAGGGAGGAGGTAGAGGGAGGAGGAGGACGGAGGAAAAGGGAGGAGGGAGGAGGACGGAGGAGGTAGGAGGAGGAGGAAGAGGGAGGAGGAGGGAGGAGGAGGAAGAGGGAGGAGGAGGATGGAGGAGGGAGAGGGAGGAAGAGGGAGGAGGAGGAAGAGGGAGGAGGAGGAAGAGGGAGGAGGAGGATGGAGGAGGGAGAGGGAGGAGGGGAAGAGGAAGAGGGTAGGAGGAGGAGGAGGGGAGAGGAGGAGAAGGAGGGAGGAGGAGAAGGAGGAGGAGGAGGGAGGAGGAGGGGAGAGAAGGAGGGAGGAGGCAGAGGGAGAAGAAGGAAGGAGAAGGAGGGAGAGGAAGGAGGGAGAATGAGGAGGGGAGGAAGGAAAGGGAGGTGGAAGAGGAGGAGGAGGGAGGAGGAAAGAGGTAGGGGGAGTTAGGAGGTAGAGGGAGGAGGAGGATGAAGGAAAGGGAGGAGGAAGTGGAGGAGAAGGGAGGAGGAGGGTGGAGGGAGGAGGAGGTAGAGGGAGGAGGAGGGAGGAGGTAGGAGGAGGAGGAAGAGGGAAAAGGGAGAAGGAGGAGGGAGGATGATGAGGGAGAAGGAGGCAGGAGGAGGAGGAGGGAGGCAAGAGGAGGGATGAGGAGGGAGAGGGAGAAGGAGGGAAGATGAGGGAGGAGGCGGAGGGAGTAGGATGGAGGAGGTGGGGAGAGGAAGAGGGAGAGGGAGGAGGGAGGAGGGAGAGGGATGAGAGGGAGGAGGAAGAGGAGGAGGGTGGAGGGAGGAGGTAGAGGGAGGAGGAGGGAGGAGAAGAGAGGAGGAGAGAGTTCGCCATTCCGAATTCATACTCGTATAGTTCTTCCCTTCTACACGACTGTAGATAACTTCCTTACACATAAAAAGATGAATTGTTATTGATATTGCCGTGGCATGGAGGAATATCAGCAGCAGAGTTGATGCAAAAAACCAAAGACTGAGATCTACGGAGAGCCATGAACGCCTACGCCAGCCGGCACGGCACTTGATGATGATGATTGCCGTGTGACGATTCTGTGTAGTCACGTCATTTTCTTCCCTTTCCCTAGCGTTTTGGTTCGGGGATTCTTTCATCATCATCATCATATATTTACGTACGTATTTTGGGAGGGGGAGGAGGGAGGAGGAGGAAGAAGAAAAAAAAAACTATGACAGTTAGCAGCTCTGGAATGAAAGGAAGGCGTGTAGAAAATTTCATCTCAATCGGATGGGCCGTTCGCGAACAAATAAAGGACATACATAGATACATACATACATACAGGCAGACAGGCGATCCTAATTTATATATAAGACTAGCTGACCCTGCCCGGCTTCGCCCAGTCCTTGGTGGGAAGCATCTCATTTAATTCATATAAGTAGTCATATAAGTTCCCGTTCCCGTTACCGACTGTCTGTCTGTCTGTCTGTCTGTCTGTCTGTCCGTTCCTCCCTCTCTGTCTGTCTGTCTGCCTGTCTGTCTAATCATTTATTGGTTGCAGTTAGAACAACCTTAGATAAACGAAGACCAACTTACAAAAAGCATTAGAAAGAGCACTTGAAAGATCTTTACATCTTCCCCCAACAATTAACTTGGGTAAATGGAGCGGCGGCAGCAGCATCAGCAGAAGAAGGAAAAGGAGGAGTAGACAACTGCAGCGAAAAGGTGGGTCTGTCTATCTATCTGACCCGGCGTGGCTTCGCCCAGCTCCTGGCGGGTAGCGTCTCATTAAATTCATACAACAAAAAAAGTAACTTAAACGAACGTTCTTCCACACACCATCCATTATTTTTAATGAAAACTCTTTCTAATCACCTGCATGACTACAGTAACTTCTTAAGCAAAAAAAGATGAGTTACAATGTTATGCATTGTGCATTATTTTTATGAAAACTTTGAAAATGCCTTACAGATTGTATCATAATTTATTATATCTCATATGCCGGTATATAACTATGGACAAAGAGTTTATAAATCTTTGAAAACGATGCCACAATATGACTATAAGTTATACAGAAAAGTTATGCCCCTTGAAATAACTTTTACAGAGTTAGGTCCCCTGAGATATATGAAATTATAATTAAAAATGAAAAATGAAATAATATTGGGTAAGCAGCCGATTTCACACTAAAAAAATATCACAGTTGGCTGCTCTGGACTGAAAGGAAGGCGTGTAGAAAATTTCATCTCAATCGGATGGGCCGTTCGCGAGCGCATAAAGGACATACATAAATACAGACACACATCCTAATTTATATATAAGATATATATATATATATATATATATATATATATATATATATATATATATATATATATATATATATATATATATATATAATTTCAAAACAACGTTTTCCCTTTAGTTAGTTGCATGTTGTTTACAGACGTAGCAGTCAACCCCAGCATTTTTTGACTGTTCGTGATTTATAAGCAAGTTTACGTTCAGTAGCTTGCCGATGCTTTCTGAACGATCGGCACCCATACCATTTTAAAAAAAAAAGTTTTGAGCTAATGTTTCCCGTAAAGGATTTTAATAACGAAGACACAAAAGATACAATGCACAGTCTGCAATTTCCCCTGTCCATAGATGTGCCTGTAAGCCCTAGCCTCTGATCCTAGGAACCATAACCCCATAATTGCCTTTTGCCAGACAAAAGTTACCTCCCGTTAATATATCATAAATTGCTTATGGTCGACACTGGGTCGTGCCTGAAGCAAGTGTTGGTTGACTGCATATAACTGACTTACATATTCAGTGATCAATGTTTGTTTGTTTGTTTGTTTGTTGTTTCTTCCACTTCTGCCGTTAGGCGTCGTGGGGAGAGGTAATTGAAGTTCCGGCGCCTGTGACTAGCGCCTGTCCTCCAGGTCCCTCCATGAATCTCGAGCAGAGTGTTAGGAATCAAGTAAATTCCCTGCAGGTTTGCTAGATCAGTCGTAGGTTCCTTACCTACATTTTTTTCCGCATTTCCATCCTGTTTCAGGATATTGCGTTCAACACCAGCATCTTTCAGCTGTATGTTGATTCCTAGGCTAGATTACGCTCATCAGCACGCCACGACTTTCTGAGCGACCGGCTCCATACTCTCATAAGTCACTGGTGCGACTCGAACCGCTTCCAATTCTCGTGCACTCACGTCAACCACGAGAGTATTCGGGATTACGGAGAAAGCTGCTAGCCCCTCGGCCAGGGTGCAGGCACTTACCTACTTGACACTTGTATATTTGTTACTACCACCGTGTCACATCCACCACTGGTCGCCTACTGGTGAGCATCGAGCTGCGCCAGGTGGGAATGACCAAAACTCAAGCTTGCCCTCAAAGTGTACTCATTTGAGATCCTCGTTCCCTAGCACGAAGGAGATTCAAGGGGGTTCCCAACCCTTTCGGACCAGGGAGGATTCCCCTTTACCCGTTACAAACATGAGCTGGAATTATCGCGGCTGCTGGCACCAGACTTGCCCTCCAATAGATCCTCGTTAAGGGATTTAAAGTGTACTCATTCCAATAACTGGGCCTGAATAGAGTATCGTATTGTTATTTTTCGTCACTGCCTCGCCGTGCCGTGAGTGGGTAAGTTGCGCCTCTGCTGTTGGGATAATTATTTGAGCCAAGGCCACACTGGCACAGGCAGCAAGTAAATTTGGCAATGCCGCAGTCCTGTCTAGGAGAGCAGAGCCCTATCAGGGCTCTGAATGTCACAGCTTACGTGTGTAGAAAAGTGTTGCGTCTGATTGGGTGTTTTTCACCGAATATTATTGGAAAACTTGATGCCACGATGAACAGCGTAATTGGTGAGAATAAAATAGTACGGACACACGACAACAGAAAGACGTCTGGAAGGTAAGACAGAACCAGTGAGCCCTTAGTAGATTATCAAGAAAGTACTTTTTTTTTTTATTCGCATATTCTTTTTAGAGGATAACGTTGTCAACATCAGCATCTTTCAGCTGATTGTTGATCTCTTGGCAAGATTACGCTCAGTATTTTGCCATTGCTTTCTGAGCGGCCGGCTCAGTATCCCGCATGTCACCAACGCGGGTAGAATCGCTTCCATTTCTCTCGCGCTGCGAGACCCTGCGTGGATAAACGGGATTACGGAGAAAGTCGTGTAACCCTCAGCCAGAGAGACCGGCAAGAAAGTATTGGAAGGAAAAAAAGAACCAGTGATCCCTTAGAGCAGGGGTGGGCAAACTTTTTGTTCGGAGGGCCGCATTGACAAATGTAAAGCTATTGGCGGGCCGCATATATGTGTGTATATTATATATATATATATATATATATATATATATATATATATATATATATATATATATATATATATATATATAATGTCCATTTTGTTTACAGCAACCTATCACAATAAGTAGTTATTAATTATTTATATGTTACTAGCTGACCCGGCCCGACTTCGCCCACTACCTGGCGGGGATCTATCTATCTATCTATCTATCTATCTATCTATCTATCTATCTATCTATCTATCTGTCTGTCTGTCTGTCTGTCTGTCTATCTGTCTGTCTGTCTGTCTATCTGCCTGCTTACCCGTCCGTCCGTTTCTACCTCTGTCTATCCCTCCCTCTCTCTCTATCTATATATCTATTTATCTGTCTGTCTGTCTGTTGCCTGTCCTATCTGCCAGCCTGCCTGCCGAAAAATGGGTTCGTAACTTTAGTATTTTAACAGGCGTGCTGCGTGTATGGTATTTGTGTAGGTCTGTATGTCTTTTTAAAATAAAAATAAAGCATATACACATTTTATGCAAGTATGAATTTTGTACTGGCCTTCTCCCGGCCAAGCGAACGGAAAAACAAATCCTTCGATATCCAAGATATGCTGGGTTGACTTCGGAGTAATTTAAAAGTTTCTCTCCCAAAAAAGTACAGAAATAACATCCTAACGTATCTAAAACAAATCCATTATTTTTAATGAAAACTGTTTTTAAATGACCTACATGACTGTAGATAACATTTTAAACATAAAAAGATGACTTAGAAAATTTTCACGTGTTTAAAATAGATGCATTATTTTTATGAAAACATTGAATGTGCCTTAAAGATTGTATTATTATCCATTATAACGCATATGCCTGTAGATAACTGTAGATAAACATTTTATAAAACTTTGAGAAAAAGGAACAATTATTTAAATTACATATATTAGAATGCTACTAAAAGTTATGGCCTTTGATATAACATTTCTTAAGTTAAGTCCCCTTGCTATATATTAATTATAATGTAAGTACAAAATTAAATTTTATTATGTAAATAATTGTTTGTAAACTAACAAACTATGACACGTGGCTGGGCGGGAATGAGAAGAACATGTTTAGAAAATTTCATCTTAATCGGATAGACCGTTCGCGAACGCAGAAAGGACATACGTACAAACATACTTACATACATTGTCTTTTATATATATTTATAGATTTAGCAGTATAAATAACTAATTATTGCAATTTTATTTTACTTATACATTTGTACATTATATTTGACAATACAGACACAAACTGCTAACAAAATTTTACAACTTGTTATTATAACAAATATTCTTTATTATCTATCAAAGGCGTTAATTTAGACACAAATCGACTACACTGTCACTATAATTGTTGATTTCTATTGAGATGTATGTAACTGCTTGCACTTTTTGACAATATTCTTGAAATCTGGAGCAAGTTTACTTGTTGAAATTCGCATTACAGCATGCAATTTGCAGTCCGACAATAAATACGTATTCTTAGATTTGTTGATCAAGCAAGAGAATGCTTATTCGCAAATGTGTTTTGATCCAAACAATGATACAAGTTTAGCTGCAAAGTTTTTCAAGTTGGGAAATGATTCTTGTCATAAAGATCCATAGAAATCCAGCAAACCATCTGCCTTGAATTTCTCTTTCAGGTCATGATCTGCTTGTAAGTCAAGCAGCTCCAACTGTATGTCCTCTGTGGCTGTATCAGCTTCTGCACTAAAAGGGGAACTGAGAATATTGAACTGTGGCTCTAAGTTTTTGAAATCTTGGATCTCCATCCAAATTCTTCATTCAATGCATCTAATTGGGCTTTGTACTTTTCAGTCATTTTACCAGAAATGGTTTCTTGTTTCAGCAAAGGGAAGTGACAAAATCTGTTTTTTTTTCACTTGCTTGTCTGGAGAACAGTGAGAGTGTTGCCTGAAATGATTTTACATGTACATACAATTCATGTGGAAACACACCATTGAAGTTTGACATTCAGTTCATTTAACTTTTCCATAATTTCAATGGCAAACATAAAGTCTAACTGCCACTCTTTATTGACAATGTTAGTATTAAAGTCAAATTCAATGCCCTTCTTCTCTAGGAACGTCACTATTTCTTCTATGAGTTTCCACGCTCGCCTCAACACTTGCCGAGACTCAGCCATCGAACACTGGTGTGGTTCAGGACATCGGAATGTTCAGCTTCCAAGTCGTCAAGTAATGCAACTGTCTGTGATTAGGTCCTCTTGATCTTATGAGGTTGATGACACTGATAACTGGGTCAATAACATGCTTGATATTCAAAACAGTTTTACACAGACTTTCTTGATGAATCACACAGTGAAGTGGTAATAATGTGTGGTCTGGATATTCTGCTTTAAGCTTATCACTTATCAACTTACTAGATCTATATTTTTTCCAGTCAAAGCACTAGCTCCGTCAGTTGTAACACTTGCCATCTTGTTCCAAACCAACCCAGTTCTTTCAATACAGTTAGTAACAGCATTGAATATATCATGGCCTGTGATTGTGTCTTTGAGTGACTCAACACTTAGTAATTCTTCAGTGAGTTTGAAAGAAGTGTTTATTACACGTATACTTATCAATTATTGGGCAGTATCATGTACATCGGTACTCTCATCCAATGTAAGAGAGTACCGCAAAAATTGTTTACTTGCATCTTGAAGTTTATACATAAAATTGTCACTTATCTTATCAACACGTCTGACTACATTTCTCCTTGATAGAGTAATCTTGTCAAATCTGTGTTTTTATTCTGGACACATAATGTTTGCTGCATCTAGCAAACATTCCTTGATGAACTCGCCATCAGAAAATGGTTTGTTCTATATTACAATTCTGTGTGACAGCCCAAGACTAGTCTCAGTTGCAGCATCTTGAATTGAAGACTGTTTAGTGAAAACAGTTTGCTGTTTCACCAAATGTTTCACTAACTCAAAGCATCTCCTTTCCCTCCCTTCGGTTGTTAAATTGTATCCGAAATCGGAATGTTTTGTTTGATAATATCTTTTTAAATTGTACTCCTTGAAGACAGCAACTGATTTGCTACCAACTTTTATAAAACAGTACTGAGTTGTCCATTCATCATTAAAAACACGGCATTCATGTTCAATCTTACGTTTGTTATTGACACTCATTGCTTTAAAAAAAAATCCCGTGTGTTGCCGGGGCCCATATGGGAAGCAAAGAATAGCAACACTGTAGCCTACCCCGCATGTCGTAAGAGGCGACTAAGGAGGCTTGACAGTTCCGTCTCCCTGCTACTGAGTGAGTGCGTGGTGCGACACTGTGAGCTGTGAGTTTCGTGTGAAATGCTGTTGAATCTGCCCGAGGTTGTTTTGGAACGAGACTGCATGTTCAGAGCGATGGCAGATGGCTATGTCCCAGAGTTGACCGGTATTTGCCTTATGCAGAAATGTGTGGCTGCTGGGCTTCTGGTTAACTGCCACAGCCATCGACGATGAACTGTATTTTCGTGGACTGTGCGGGTGAACATTTATGAAACATCCAGATGGGAAAATGACTACCGATTCCATCAGCGATAAACTGGATGTTTCGTGGGGGACTATTGTGTTGACATTCTGGCGGCGGCATTATGCACAGTGTATCTGTGCGGGCTGTTGTTTGTCGAGACTCATGTCTTTTCCACTTTTCGCAGTGGGGAGCATTTTGTGTGATATTCAATGGCACAGGGACAGAGCATAATGGGGACGACCCGTTGCTGTAAAGTTGTAACTGCGACTAACTAGCTGCTTTAAAAAAATATTCGAACAGTTAGAATTGAACAAAACTTTAAAACGGAAATGAAACAAAACCTACTTCCGGCTGTATGTGAAAATAAAATATTCGGAAAACAAGTAGTAAACTCAGAATAAATTTCAGAAATATATCAAGACTACTACAACAAATAAATTAATTTGAACATTGTAAATGTGGAAATAATCTATAACAGTAAAATACTTTTAAATTTAATATTTTCTTGCAAAATAAATAATTTTATTCACCGGAGAAATATCTGTTTTTCATAAAATCATACTTATTAAATTTTTACATGTCGATAAATATTTCTCTATATAAAAATCGATAAATTCGCATTTTAGCATTACATGGTTCCAAATGTTGCTGCATGTAGTCAGTGGCCAGGTTGGGGTGAGCGCCCAACCTTGCATAAATACCCTAATGGCTCGTGCATTCATCACCTATGCAGCAAAAGTCCAACTCCTGGCCTTCTCGTGGCGGAACTATTTTAACTTACACAAGAAGGGGCGACGGCGAGTCACTGGCGCCGAGAAATATCCAGAACGGTCTAGATGTGTATTCACGTACATGCATGCGCAGAAATGTGTATGCGTGCCTACACACCTAAACTCGAGTAAGACCACAGTCTGCTCTAGCAAAGGAAAGGTGCTGAATACGGAGGCAACCCCAAGAGGCGCACCACAGAAATCAGGATGCCACCAATCACGCGTAATGAAATATGTCGACTACTGCTAAATGTTACGGTGCTCGTCCTGCTTTGGACCCCCAGGCAGGTGCAGTGCCGGGCCAAATGCCTCGAAAGGGTCCAACCACAGTTAATGGATGTCCATCTCACATGTCCTGTGGAGCCACGGGACCTGAGAATAGAGCGTTTGGCCATACCAAACAAAGACTAAAACTAATGCACTGGAATGCGGAGGGATTCAGCATCAAAAGAATAGAACTAGAAACCATCTTGGACCAAGAAAGGGTAAGCGTATGTTGCTTGCAAGAAAATCACCTCAACGTGATTAGCAATAAGAATAGCATCCTTAAAATATGCTAACAGCAGGATCTCCTCTTTCAAATCAGTCATAGTGGCATACTGAACTGGGTAAGTATAACTAGCACAGGTGTAGGTTCATTTGCTTTGATGTCAAATCTACTAAAAGTCCTGGCTAATTTATAAGTCCATCCTCACTTTATACTGACTAGTAGAATGAGTTACCGGCATTTTCTCTCTCCCCTCCAAAACGTATCCGTTGCTTTCCTGGTGAAAATAGCGAGCAATTCTGCGTCGATTGTCGTAGATTGATCGTCATCTGCCTCCAACTATTTTGTAGACAATTTCCACCTAAGCACCGTAAGTAAATTTAATAAACATTGCACATAGCTGTATCACCATCCACATTATACTCAGTTCATATAGGATTTAAAGCCGTGGTCCCTGTAATAGTCGTCTGGACAACCACGTTGTCGGTACACTAGTTGATTTGATGGATTACTGCCTTTCAAAGCAATAAAAGCCGTAGGCACATATGTATCCTTCTCCTGGTATTTCCTGAGATTATTTCCTCAAGATAAAAATCAGGGTACCTCTAAGTTTCCCTCCAGGTCTGTTCGTAACCGAGTAATACTGAGAACAATGAATTTGTTGAAACTGGAAGAGTTTGAAAGCTTTTTCCTCTGAACTGAAATATATTACTAGTTAGTCTCCCAAGAGGAAATACTAAACTATTAAAAGTCAAGCAACTCTCAGCCAATGGCTTCCAAGCGCTTGAAAAGTATAGTCCTTGCTATAGCCCAATCTAGCACGGTCTATATATATACATATATGAATAAGGCGTCTTACTCTTCTTCTGTCGAGAGGTACGTCAACCACAACCATTAGCTAATAGTTGTATATATCGGGCTATCTCCTAGACCACCAAATTAGTTTGATGCTTTGGAGAGAAATCCTGATCTTAAGAACATAATGTGACAACTAGCAAGCTGTACCTAGTTTTCAAGTCAGTACAAGCAACATGCAAAATGGGAGCTAATGCTGCCCGAGCCTGTTACTAATTCTCTGATGAGAATAAAATTGGGAATGTCGCAGATGAGGACCATATTTCCTACTTTCAGACATAAATTTTTTTATATACTTGCAGGTTTTTTTTCCGGTAGCTCCTAAACTTCATATGACATCCCAATAAAACAACAGGGTAAATTTACGGTCGAGACCATATCCTTCGTTCGCCAGTCACACAAAGACGTATGCTTTCTCTGTCACTGGTAATGCCAGAGGAACTAGCTTGTAAAAGGGGCCCTATAATTCAATTGCTTCCTCTCACGTAGTAAATGGATCCTTGTTCACTACAGAGTTACAACAACCGAATAATATAATTGACCAGTGCCATTTCTGACACATGGACAATAAAAGATCTGTTATAAATACCAGATCCTTAAACTGAAAGCGTTGAATAGGCGTCTTTATGTCCTTATAGGAATCATTAGTGTCAATCTATCTACTTTCAGTGTTTCCGAACATGTTATGCACATGGGGTGAAAGATAAAAATCCACGGTTTCCCGCATGGCGGCTACGAATACTGCAATATAAACAATATTCATACTCCTTCCGTTATACCTGTCGGATAAGATTACAGGTGGAGTATTGGCCCTAACATTAAGTCAACTTAATTCGTTATTGTTATTTTCCCCTGATGTTCTAAAATCTCATATATGCATATAGTGTCCCACTTAAATAAAGAGATCTTTACTGAATTCTTTAAAATAAATTGGGGGGGGGGGGGGTCTATATCCTATCTGTCTCAGCCATAAAAAAAATTTTGGATTTCTCTGTTGCTTTGGGTAAGTTTCAATAGTACATGAACCAAACAAACAGAGCATGCACAAAATAAAATGCAATATATGACAAAATAGTTAAACAGCCCAGGATTCATATGTGGGTCTATGCAAAAATGAGGACATATAGTACAGTAATATATTTATCATACTACCAAACTTTAACTAATCAAGAACATCCCAGAGTAACAATAACATCTAACATCAACATCACACAAAATCAATCAAGAATTCCTGACATCCTACCAGAAATAATCCTATATGGGTTAACCATCCTAGAGACCCTGTTTTATGAGGTTCTATACAAGGAACAGGTCTCCCTCCAAAAGGATACAAAATACATGAGTTAACCATTCTCATATACAAACATTAACACAGGTTTCAATTTCTAGAATATAGACATCACCTGTGAACAATAGGTGACACACTAACAAACAATACTAGTGATTAAGACACCACAGGTTCAAATAACTTGATCTAAGCCCATACTTGTGAATACCAGTCACCAATTAGTTGTAAAGTAACAACTTTAATTAGACCTCCATTTGTGAGGGATGAAGTCCATTAACTAACAACTACAAGATCCCTAAATGATGAGGCAACACTTATAATGTTTGCCCTGGGATCAAATATACATGACTAGAAGACTCCTCTGAGAGGTAGACATGGGTTCAAATTTTCTGGGCAACGCCCACACTCGTGGCATGGGCTAAGGGTTCAATATTCCGCGACGAACAATCACTTGTGGGGTGGTAAATATGATAAATTAGAATAAGGACAAGTTTCGCTAGGGGTATTCAGTATAAATGGGGTCTAAATCCCAAACACGCCCTCTATAGGAAATAATATACTGGCTCGTGAAACCCCCAAGCATTGAACAAGGCAGAAAAGGGTGCAAGTTCAACACTAACATAGAAGAAATGTTTCCCATAGAAGGCTGGGAGATCCGGGAAGTTCTACCACAGACACCCGAGTAACTAATCACTCTACCCAGAAGGTGTGTCTATGTGTAAGTGCCCCGCCCCACATTTAATCTCCCATATATATATATATATATATATATATATATATATATATATATATATATATGTATGTGTGTGTGTGTGTGTGTGTGTGTGTGTGTGTGTGTGTGTGTGTAACAGGAACAATGAATATAAAGGATAGGAGGACATAAGTTTCCTATTCTTGGGTGCTCAAAGACAAAGAAGCGCAACACTGACTTTTAGTAGGCCAGAGAAGAAAAGATAATAAGAAGAAAGAGAAAAAGAGCACCTTATATATTCCCTCCAGTTAACAAAAGAAAGGGATAGAAAATTAGACAGAAGATTTCCAGGAGTTCTTTGAGCGGAGGGTATACGATTGTATACCCCAGACAAAAGATCACACTGTTGGACTGTAACAACATCAATGAATGGGACCGACAATAACCAACGTTACTGTGACAACAAAGACTAAACATAATACAACAGCAAAGACTAGATAAACAAGGTAAAACAATACGCATCAGTCTTTATTTTGTCCAATACTGTAGCACATATTCATAACTATGCGGATGACAAAGTGTGGTTACTTATGGACAAGACAATCAACACTCTACATCACTGACATTCATATAGGCAGTCTGCCGCATATAGCCAGACCTCTGCCTGTGGTGGCCGAGTCTACAGAGTACTCCTAAGACTCTGCTACGATACCTATACAGCCGGCTGACCAGGACTGGACAACAGAGAGACCATTACTTGGAAAATAGAAAGTAACACAACTCTAAATCTGAGTATGAGCCTTACAGTGCGGAGACGGGACTTACCATCCTGAGACACACAACACAACACTATGGATCCCTGTAGTACACAGCGGAAAATCAATGGATTGAGCTCCAGATATTACCAAACCCCTGTGCCTCAGCCAAATCCAACATTGTGCCTAATGCCGCCAGTGAAAGTCATGTCCCCAAACCGATTGGGACACATTACAATGACAAGACCACAACTTCAAAAATAAAAGTATAAACATGAGTGTGAAAGGTTGAACAAGGAACTACACCTTTAACCACACAGTAACAAACTAAGGTATGGAAAGCTCGACTATGGGATCAGTTGGGAGGGGAGGTGGAAAATGTGAGGTAATGGAAAATGGGGGGTAATTAAGGACCCAGGGTTGTTCCCTTCGGCAGGAATCACATCCTCAACCATTGTGCACCAGCGTTCCAGCAGTAATGTTTCTGCGAGCCATATTTTGCGGGCTCTCTTCACTGTCCTATTTGTTTCACAGGTCTATGCACCTGAATTAATATATTTGGCACCACCTGGTTAGCGCTGGTCACACACACACACGGTTCCCGACTGGAGATGTTGTGAGGGGGACGATCACATTCCCCCTCTCTGCTTGGTGTCAGTGCGGCCTTCGGCCGCTGAGGCCACTCCAGCACTGAATCCCCAGGGCAAAAATGCGCGCTCAATTTTTAACCATTCAAATTACCCATGATCCTCCAGCTGCAGGGGAGGGGTTTTTTGTCGTTGCATCAGCCAAACATCCTGTGGGGGCCGTGTCGTGTCACGCGGCTTCATATATATATATATATATATATATATATATATATATATATATATATATATATATATATATATATATATATATATATATATATATATATATATAATGACCATTATCCACTGTCATGCACATCCACAGTATTACATAACAGATGGGGAACAATCACTGTTAAACAAAACACTACAAAGAATCACTGTACAACATAACATTAATCATAACTGGACTATAAACATCAATTTTGGAACAACAGGTTTACAATGAAGTAACTTCAAAGCTTGGTTAAACCAAACAAACAAACTGTATTGTGAAAACATTTGGGTCCTGGACAAACCCTGTTGGCTGAATCATAGTGACATACATGAAAGCAATGATCATATTCAGGTAATGCACATAAATTATACAACCATAACAGAAGTCCCCAAAAATCCCCCCAAAAAGGTTCACATCAAATACCTGTGTCACACACAAAACAAAGTAAATAATCCATACAAAGACATAGATAAAGGAAATCTATCTAATCGGTCTCTAGATCACACCTATGGGTCTGATGATGACTCCCTCTGCTTCAATATCCACTAGAAAAGGTCTGGCCATAATCACACTCTCTATAATCCAGGGAAATGCTGCTATATCCACCTATTCAGAAAATTGGGGATTACACACACACACACACACACACACACACACACACACACACACACACACACACACACACACACCTTCCACCTCCGGATCATATATCCAAAACGTAAACATGAAGGGGTAATGCATATGAATCCAAAGTGGATATACTGTAATCTCCCAAGTCACAGCTGCGAAGTAACTGGGCTAGGAGCATTCCAGAGTGGTATAACAGACAGGTATAAGTCTGAAGCTTTCTGGCGTGGCGTAACAAACAGGAGTCCGTGTGATTGATTCAATTAGGATCAGGCTCAAACACTTTCAGCATATCTTTGGACGTGGAGTGACATCACATTATCCATAGTACTTCCTGACAGAGCTAACTTGAATTGGGCATAAATATTCCAGCCCTCTTCTGGATTAAGATGTAGGTTATATCTTTCTTCAGCTGAATATACGACTTGATTGACCGGGAGTTGGTATAGTGCTTGATTGTCCATGTCTGGGATATGATGGATGAGAAGATTCAAAGGAAGCTGGGAGTCCACAAAAGCAGTTGGTAAATACATACTGTTCAATGATGGTGAACCCCAGACTATCCATGACTCTGGTATCTGACAGTGGAACGTGGAATCAGGCGGTGACTTTTAGAAGAGGGTATACTCTGTATCCATCTAGGCCAGGCATGCCTCATGTCTTTGCAGACATTGAAAAGATTAACACCATCTGTAAGTTCCCAGAGGTAGGGAAGCCACTTCAGCATATTCACAGTCCATTAATTATCCAGGCATTGACATTCAGGTTCAGGGTGTGTGGCAGTAACCAGCACTCTCTGTAGAATATTAGGGGTAGGCTGATATCCCAGTTTCCTGCCTCTAAATCCAAGCGTTGACTATAAATCCAGTGCCAATACTCCACCGGCATCTCTAGCGCTGTATAGTGAAGAAAAAACAAGGTCGATATACATTAGTAATAAACCCAATATTTTGGTAACAGTGTATCATAATAGAAATAAAGGAAACAAAAGAGAAGAAGAAAGAAAGGTGTAGCTAGTTCCCTAGCACTTGTCGCCTACTGTAGAGTTTTGACCCATTCCAAAAGTGAGTGCGGTATCTACTCAATAGGTACATCTCTTCGGGACTGATACTGGAGCTTCCTGAGGGGTTACGCACCACCTAATCCATCCAAACCTTTTGATAGTACCGCTGTCACACCATGGAAAAAGTTCCTGAGACAATGTCCTCATGTAAACAATTCATAACTCTCCTTTCCATAGTTACAAACAGCATTATGTAAGTACCACTGATAAATGGCAGAAGGTTAGCTACCAGATCAGTCATCTCCTCTTGCATCATCCTCACCATCACCATCATCATCATCATCATCATCGTCGTCGTCATCATCATCATCATCATCATCATCATCATGTGTTTGTCCCCACTGGGGTGAAGTTAAAAGATCTACTCCAGCAGTAACATCATGAATAGAATATACATATATATGATGAATAACAGAAAAACTTTTAAGTCTTTTACTAAACATGGTATGAACTCTCTAGTGGGTATTACCCAACATCTCAACCAAAACACAAGAGTATGGTGTCATTCCTACTCACTTGAGATTATATACATTTATCATACCAAATGACAATCTTATAACAGCATTTATAACAGCATTAAGCAGTAACAATCATGAGCATAAAAGGTGAAATACTCATAAAAGAGAAATCATGGGAGTCTTTTCCCATACACTTGAGATTATGTATATCATACAACATGAAAATCCCATAACATCATTTATGAAAAAGACTACAAAACAATCACACCTCTGTGTATTTACAACAATGTAAACAAAAGATTAACTGCTAAGTGTATTACAAGTCAAGTGCACCATCCCTTCTGTCTAACACAGTGTTTCCCA
The DNA here is from genome assembly GCA_963921405.1 of Cepaea hortensis. NCBI lineage: Eukaryota > Metazoa > Mollusca > Gastropoda > Stylommatophora > Helicidae > Cepaea > Cepaea hortensis. The sequence continues at coordinate 91,720,828 of OY992891.1, forward strand.
ACCTTTTTTGTGCCATGCCCCACTTACGCCTTTCTAAAATTCATATTGCCCCCCTCCCCCGCCCCACGCCCCCCCTCCCCCTCAACATATACATTATGTTTAATATTCAAGAATTGAAATGTTCACTAAAGAAACTTGAATAATAGGTTTTAGGAAGAAATCACTAGGTAATTATTGAGCAAACACAGTAAGTAAATTTTCAAAACATATAATGGAGAACTGAAATTCAAGTACAAAATAATTTTAATGGAAGATTTTTCTATATTATTTTAATTATTAGTAATTAGTTATTATTTAAATTTAGTGAGATCCTTGCGCTTGATGCTTGCTGCAAAGAGATCTTATGTCAGGTTCCAATTTAGTTAACTTCAGTCTCAAGTGTCCCCGTTTTGTTATACTCAGCCGATTTCTTCCATTTTCGAATTGCCCCCCTTAACAGTCAAATTGCCCCCCCCTTAACAGTCAAATTGCCCCCCTGTGGGGCGTGGGCCCCACGTTGGGAAACACTGGTCTAACAGAATATTTGAGTTGTACACCGATAGTAATATTTATCCATCATAAGAAAATAGATGCATAATATGCACTCAGACGGAAAACTTTCTAACACAGAGCCAAGTTGTGAAAGATCAGCATTTAGGAATAAAGTAAGTTCACAAAAGCATATCAGAAAGGTGACTCATAGCAAGATTACATTGTAAGCCTTATGAAAGCTGACTGGACAACGTGGTTTTCATTCTTAACAAAACTAGAAACCAACTTTCCAATGAAAAGGGATTCTCATATTTTTCACACACACACAACTTCAATCATGATATTAGTTCTATCAAAGCATTCATCCTAATACATAACATGATATGTTTTAAAATGCTCACCCTAAGCGCAGAGAATAAGTGGGCTATTAATTAACCCCTTAACAATGGGTCACTCGCTAACTTGAAGATAACATGGCGATTGACGGTGCGGGTTTGTCTACCAAGCCTTTGTCTCGCTTAAGCCTTTGTTTCCGGGGCTCGGCCAATCAATTGGACTTATTTAAATCCCAAGTTAGTTTCGTTAAGTATTCCGTCCTAACTTTTAATAGCGCGTATAGCCGTCTGCTGGAAAGGACTGAGGGATGATACATACATGTCACAATGACACAGGAGGACATATTCAATGTTTCATTTAAATAGTTCCAGATTAAATCCACAATCAGTGATAGAGTAGTTGCTGATAGTTAATGTTGACAAAGTCACAAAATTCTTTAATGTTTCTGTTCGGACAGTGTATATAGAAACGTAATTGAATATCTTCAAGACAATAGATTCAACGTCAATCTGCATTAAATCTGCGCCGTTTTGGATGCAGTTGTGCAGAACAGGAGAAAGAACACCCAACGCCTACTAATGGCTTGCTCAAGGCTTCCTTCAAATACGAGAACACATTTCTACCTTCTCTTCTGTCAATGCCTCCAAAATTCACATTGGCATTGCCACCAGCAAAAGCAACATATTTGAAGTACAAATCATGTTTTTGGAGTGTTCTCAAAATATACTGTGATATAGTTTCTGAGGTTTCATTTGGTGTGCTGTCTAACTCGAGAAACTTAGTTTGGATTCCACCTGCTTTCCATTCAAAGTACTGAACAACGATCGGAAATATTTTCTGCGAACCGTGATTGCTAGCATCTGTCGAAAGACCGAAACATGAAATACCACTTACAGATTTATCCAATTCATCAACAGTGTGGGGGGGGGGGGGGACAATCACCTGGTTTATTATTGCTTCAGTCTTTGATTTTGCACAAGCAATATTTTTTTTACAATTTCTGAATCTTCATATAATGTGTGCATCAAACCAGCTGTGCAGGTCATCGAGTTGTAAGACTGATGATGACAAACTGTATGAAATGCCAAAGTTGCTTCAGCCGGATGCGCTTTCAGCAACACATTTGAGTACTTAGGTTGAAAAAAAGACGCGGACACTTTGATTAGGTTTCTATGTCTCTCACAGTCAACAAGGCGCTCCAAGTCAGTAGTTCCTTCGTTGGCAACGGACAAGTAACTATCGAAAATCGTACATTTTGCCTCATTCTCGTTGCGACCTTCAAAGAAGCATGGAAACTTATTTTTCATAGTGTTCGAGAATATGCATTTTCTCTTTGTAGAAGCCATTTTCATAAACATAGACGGCAACAATTACAAATTAAAACAACAATTTTAAGTGGCGTCTCTGCTACCGGAACCGGAAATAACATTAACATTTTGACCATAGAGACTACAGTATTGTTAGTGTTGCCGAATAGAGCAACAGTTAGATTCAAACTATACACATAATTGGTGTTTCACATTTGATATAAATAGGAAAATTAAATAAATATTATTAAGCAATGGGTTTTAATAAATAATGTAAACACATGGTAGAGATTAGAGACACTGTAAGTTGTAACAGCATGTCAACGAGCCCTTTCTGGCGTAACTAGGGTATTGAGATGCGGCTACGTTGACACTCTCTATGAAATGCACACTGACACACCGTGAACATAACTAATTACCTCCAAGTGCAGTGCAGGATTTACGTATAAGCTAAACAAGCTATACCAAGAAAGTGGGGGCCCCAAAAAATATTGTCCGAGTGAGCAATTGTCATATATGTATACTTAAATATACTGCAGTATTATTAGCGATTTCGTTGCTAACAGAGGAGTGAGTGCAGTGTACGAAAATAACCCTGTCGTGTTTCCTATTGGATAAATACGAAACTGTTTTTATGAAAATCGAGAATGACAACTTTAACGAGGGGTCAAAAGGTTATTCTTCAGTCCTGCATGCTTGAAAGCTATCGCAGGTGAATTGTTTGAAGCATATTTTCCACTGTTTGACAAAGGTAAGGAAGTTTATAGTTTGGCTTGTTTGTTGTCAAAGGTAAGCTAATTTAACCTGCATTTTTGAACTGCGCACTTCGCATCCAATTTTACATATAAATGTTGAGTTTTAACAATATTCGTTACGCAGAAGACATAGAGTAAAAAAAAAATTGTGAGCACGGTCGTGGTGTGTACTCTTATTAAATTCATAATGTCGGAATCGCGGCATATTGGATTGGTGTCTGCTTTTTTTAATAAACAAGAAGATTTACAATCATCAAGTTATACAAAATATCAATATACGTTTAAATTCTATTACAAATTTATTTTGTTGCTTTATATTTATTGTATTTATTGTTCATCTTGCTACATGACTTAAAATTTATGAAAGTCAAGTCAGTTTTCAAACTTGTCCATCGTCCATTGCTGAAATTTAATTGACTGGTTCACAGTTTCATTTGTATTGATAAATGTCTTATCAAGAGAATTATACTTTATTGTGTATTTATGAATGCTGTGTCCATCTTTGCACACAACTATAGAGGTTCTAGCAAGATTCGTTATGCAGAGGTGTGGAAAAAATATTTTGTGAGACCACCTGGTTACATCTTTACAATCGGGAAAATTCACAATGGCGGCATTCCAGCATATAATATCACACTAGTGTCTGTTTTTATTGAAACACTGGTGATGTAGAATCATAATATACAAAATATCAAATAAATTCTACAGATAATGTGTGTGGTTGATTTAATAATTTTTATTCATGTGATGTGGCGGAACCATTGTTGATTTGTCTGCCCACAGTTTGCAAGATGTCAACCAGAAGTTATAAAAGTGTAGCCCAAAAGAGGAAAAAGAAGCAGAGGGCTGAAGAAGAGCTTAGCAAGATAACAAAATTAGATAGTTTCTTAACAAAGATAGATAAGGGGTCTGATGAAAACAAAAGCCTCTACCACAGTGAGTCAGTCACAGGATATTCACCCTATTCCTGATACAGAGCCTAGTACATCTAGTTGTATAGAATCTACTTCAACGAATGAAGCAACAAATATTAAGATTAATAACCCAGAGAGTAGTACAAGCACAGAAGATTCAGCATAAAAAATAAACAGAATGATGTTGGGGTATGGGGTGATTTATGTAAAGATGAGATTTTATACTGGGTAGAAAAAGGTCCGTCAGAATTTCAGCACTCAAATGGTTCATTTGAAAAATCAAAGAAGCTTTTTGCAAACCAAGACAGATATTGCTCGAAAAGCTTGTTCTATCCCAAACGGGCTAATGGTGAAAAATATTACAGAGAATGGTTAGTATATTCACCAGCAACTGGTCGTGTATACTGTTTCGTGTGTAAACTCTTTTCAAATTCTTCTACACCATTATCATCCGATGGATTTTGTAATTGGCGCAACACCTATTTAGTTCAAAGTCATGAAAACTCTGTAGACCATAGAACAGCTTCGGTAACATATCTTACAAAAAAACGTGGCTCAACAATTGACTGCCAGCTAGCAGAACAGATAAATAATAAACGGCAGTACTGGAAAAATGTTCTTAAACGAGTTGTGGCAGCCATAATTACTATGGCAGAGCGTGGTTTACCTTTCAGAGGTTCTCCTCACAATGGCAATTTCCTTGGATTACTCGAACTTATAGCAAAATTTGATCCTTTTCTAGCAAGCCATAAACAAAAATTTAGGAATAAAGGATCAGGTGTCACATCTTATCTTTCTAAAACAATATGTGATGAATTTATCCAAATTATGGCACATAAGGTAAGAGACACAATCTTGGATGATTTAAGAACTGCAGGGTACTTCAGTTTATCTGTAGATTTCACTCCAGACTGGTCCCATATTGATCAGCTCACTGTTATTGTGAGGTATGTTTACCAGATGATGGGATCCCTATTGAACGTTTTCTAATTTTCCTAGAGATGGGTAGCCACACAGGGGAAAGTATGGCTAAGATGGTGCACAACTACCTTACAAAAGAGTGCAGAATAGATTTTAGTAAGTGTCGAGGCCAGTCATATGATAATGCTGCCAATATGTCTGGCAAATACAAGGGCATGCAAGAAATAATATTGAAGATTAACAAGTATGCTATGTATATTCCATGTGCTGGTCATTCCCTGAATCTTGTTGGTAGAGCAGCAGTAGACTGTTGTTTAGAGGCAGTAAACTTTTTTGGAATTGTTCAAGAAATATATAATTTCTTTTCATCATCTAGACATAGATGGGCAGTACTGTTGTCATTCTTCAAAGATGATTCAAAAGTTCCAAAGTCTTTGTCAAAGACTAGATGGGAAGCACATTCAATGGCCACAAGTGCAATACTTGATAGTTATGATGGAATAATTTCTGCATTGCATCAGCTGCATATTGATACTACAGAGAAAGGCGAAACAAGAAATCAAGCCATGAACATTTTGAATAAAATAGAGGAGTTTGAATTTATGGTATTGTTATGTTTGTGGAGTTACTTGCTAGATGAATTTCACAAGACTAGTCAGTCACTGCAAGACCCCCAAATTAGTCTAGATGTATGTAGGAAATTGTATGCTTCATTTTCGGATTTTGTTAAAGGTTCCAGGGATCTTTTCGATCATTTTGAAGAAGAAGCAAAGAAAAAATTGCCTGGTGTTGATTACAAGAAAAGAAGATATAGAAGAAGGCATATCAATGATGATGAAGATGATGCTTTAGAGAACCTTGAGCCAAGAGACAAGTTCAGAATCAAAACATTTATACCTGTGATGGATGCATTAGAGTCAAGTCTGGCACAGAGGGCCTCAGTATGCAATGATGCTGCAAAAAAGTTTTCATTCTTAACAAAACTAGAAGCTACAGAAGAAGATATTCATGAAGGAGTTAGTGCTTTATGCCAAACAAATCCTGAAGATGTGGACATGAATCTTGTAGGAGAAGTCACGCATTTTCATCAATATGTTAGATATAGTCAAGCCCATAGTTCAGCGGAACAAGATAGTCTGACACATCAGGATCTGTATAGGGTAATATTTAACGATCGTGTCCAGTCAGCATTCCCTAATGTTGAAGCAATTTTGAGATTGTTTCTTAGTATGATGGTTGCAAATTGCTCTGGAGAAAGATCTTTTTCTCAGCTGAAGAGGATAAAAAATGAATTTAGAACAACAATGACTCAAGATAAATTATGTTCCCTCAGTCTCATGTGCATAGAAAGCGACAAACTACGCAGTTTATCATTTGATGATGTCATCAGTGACTTTGCTCTGGCAAAGGCAAGAAAGAAAATATTTTAGTTTAATATAATTCCTTAATTCTTATAACATGTTTCAAGAGATTAGATAATAAGCCTTTGTAAATTGTGCCTTTTAAAATAACTTTTGTTTCTTTTTACCAGAGCTTGCATTTTTAAGTTTGTTATGAATAAAAATGATTTTAAGTTTAAGATTTATTATTTCACTATCAATATACTTCTTAATTGTATTTCAGTTTAACCCTCTAGGTATCCGAAAATCATATTTGTCACTGACATAGAATATCTGGACTTATAAAGGGCCCCATATTTCAAATAGCTTAGGGCCTTATTAAGTCTAAATCCGGCCCTGTCCGAGTGATAGAATAGCATCATGTATTGTTTATATGCGACACAACCACTGGTATATTCAATGGTACATGTACACCCACGACATTGGTTCACACACCTATTGTAGTACGTCCTGCTATCCAGGCTATCTAATCAACTACAATGGGATATATACAATTCTTCTACACCCTACTTACAGTCCCGTTAAACATGGCCGCAGGCGCCTACATTCACAGGCCGGCAACCTCTGCACACGGCACACCACTCGATTCCGTGCTGTAGAAAGAATATGTCCACTCGCCTGGTCGCGGCAACGCTGTTCTCAGCCATCGGTACACGCTTGAGATATCTAGCGCACACTCAGTTACTTGCCGTCGATGTCTCTCGCCGTTTCATTCCACCAGTCGAGATTAAGTTCTCGGCTCTCTGCCTGGTCGTACGATGTGTACCCAATCTTCTCCAGCTCTCCGACTGCCGTCTTTGTTTCCCCTTTCTCGACCTTTCCTATCACGTGGCCTAATCCTCGCAATTCTATTGGCCCTTACGAATATATGTATGTGTATTCCTTTCCTCTTAACATCCATGACAATTTATCCTACCCTTGTTCTATAGTAATCTACTCAACCAGACTTTACTTAACCAGACTCATGGCAAATACTAACATTTGCAGATGATATTCTTGCATATAGGCAGGGGAGAGATAGGGAGCAAACAGCCCAGGAGTTACAGGCGACAGTAGATAAAGTGATTGACTGGTGCACAGAAATGATTGCTGTCATCCACCCGGAAAAGGCGGCTGTTTTGTGGTGCTCTCTGGAAAACAGGATTGTAAGAGCTGATGTCCCAAGCCTCGCGGTAGATGGTAGAAATGTCAGCAGAGAGAACAAACTGAAGTATCTGGTGATCACATTTGACAGGAGCCTATCCTTCAAGGACCATGTGGAGACGGTCGTGACAAGATCTCAAAAGGAACTCAATGCACTTAAAACTATGGCTGCAATGGACATAGAGCAGAAAATGCTTTTCACACTATACCAGCATTTGATCCTCTCAGTAATTGATTATGGATTAGGTCTGCTCACTGTCTCAGAGAGTCAGCTGGTGAAGTTAGAGCGCATACAGAACGAAGCTATGCGGGTCATTCTGGGATGCACTAGAGACACCCCAGTAGTGTGTATGCGTTACATCCTTGCTCTGTCGACTGTTGCTGGTAGGCTCAAGGTGATGCAGGCGAAGGCATACCTCAGAGTAGCTGCAGACACAGACCACCCACTGCGTGAGGCGCTGGACGCAGTTAAGGGTCAGCGACTGATAAGAGGGAAATCATGGATGGCTCAGGCGAAGGATACGATCAGACAGGTGTGCCCCTTGGAGAAAATTAGACGTGGAGAGGAGTGGGTCAGAGTGCCAGCGGAGCAGTCAGACTTGTGCATAATTATAATCACATTAAGCCGGGAGTGCAGGGAGTGGCCAGCAGGGGCCACGGAAGTGGAAATCCAGCAACTAATTCAGGACAATGCTCACTTGAGTGATGTGATTATCTACACAGATGGTTCGGTGTCAAGAGGTGAGAGAAGTGGCTGGGGGTTCATAGCCAAAGCTAATAGTCGATGTTTGGGGCAGGAGAGCCTGGCATATGATACCACAACATCCAGGTTAAGAATGGAAGTGGAGGCAGTCACTGCCGCTCTCCGCTGGATGGAGAATACGACACACAAACACATCGTGATTGTAACTGACTCAGAAAGCATGCTGACTGTGAGGTTATTTGTATAGAATATATGAATATTTTGTGCCTAGGGGTAAATAATCTGGATCCGAGATGTTAGATACGTTTCTCGAGGTCTCTTCCTTAATTTATTCTCCTAAAGATGAGACTAGGTAAAGCAGATCATTGTCTAATTCACCCTAATAAGACTAATCACCTGGAGAAAATATTGAGAGTCAGGTCTGTTGTCCTAGCCTTCAAGGGAATAAGATCCATCTGAAGTAATAGGCTAAGTGCGCTCGACCTTCCCACATTAACTCTCATGTTCTTAAATTAACAGTGACATATATCACCACAATAACATTACTTTGTAACAACCTTCACAAGACATCAAGAACAACTATTTGTTCTAACTATAGCTTTTAATAATGATTTCAGAGTGAGTGATGTTGAACTCTAAAATCTCTGCATTCCTAAATCAACAAAACATAATAGCAAAATACACCACTCTCTGTACAGCGCACCCTGTGGACCCACAATTCCCACGCCAAACCACAGACCCCACAACCAATTTCCCACCAGAACATAAACACAAATAGCTTGTATGGTTTCGCATCAAGAATAACCATCTTTATCAAATACAGTAATATATGCCATCACATAACCCATATTACATGTAATAAACCTTCTCTAACTACTGAAAACAGTCCATTTCTTAGTGCATGGTTGTGGTTTAGATCGTTCTCCTAATTAACACCGTTGGAGTTGGTAAATCCGGACCTCAAGAACGAGGTACTGTCAACCCAACACAGAGCTTGATAAACAAACTGTACCTAAGCTCTTTGATACACACATAATCTGACTGCACTATACAGTCTCTGCTATAACTTTCCATCGATGAAGGAGTGGGGGGGGGGGGGGGGGAGGTTCTATACCATTCTTTATGGACCTTACAAATGAATCTGTCACTGCCTAATAAGTCCTCCAACTGAATATATTTATACGAAATGGGGATGCTGGTATATTGCGTTGTAATCCAATTTCGTTAGGTACTGTCTAAGAATTTCTCCCGCTATGCGATAATGCTGATACAGATGATAATGAATGTCGGCATCTTCCTTTGAGGCCCTCTTCTCTTGTAGAGGGTTTTGAGAGTGACATGAATCTGCATTTGCAATGGTAAGTCTATCAATGGCTGTTTAGCTCTCATGATTTGAGCGAAGGGAGCACGGACTAGGTAATCCATTCTGTAATGCTGGTTGTAGTTATTTGAGCGGCAACTCCAAGTACGTGTAGTGGTTCTGCTCTTAAGCGACTGTAACGGTAGAATCCAAAACATGTTTGGTATACTGTTGATACAATTCAGGAGTGTCGTCTCTGTTTCAGCCCCTTTTAGAAGCTGTTCTTGCAATCTTTTACATGTAATTTTGAGTGGTTCCAGTCCAGCGCTCTGCAGACGAAATGAGTGGGTTTCTGATATCCACTTTTCTGTACAATCTTTATTTGTAGCTGCACAGCACACGACTTCTCTTCTAAAGGTAATTAGTTGCACATAGGACAACTACTGCCGTTATTTTTCAATGGTGTATTCTACTTGAGATCGGAAAGTTCCAGGGGGATAACTAAGATTTGATTTCAAGTTGTCGTTGGCAATTCTAAGATGAATAGTTTCCCTTGTTATAGTCGAGCGTTGCTTCTTCAGACCTGTTCCAAAATTGTAGGCCTGGGTTTTACCATATTATATAGGCCATGTTTTCCCATCGCAACTATGCGTTTCTTCAGTGCCTTTAAGGGGAAAAAACAAACAAACATATGTATAGTTGACATCGTATCAATGGTCATTGAAACACACACACACACACACAGAGAACATAACAAATACCCGAATGGTGGGAAAGGGGGCGTTTCCCCACTTCTTTTCTCTCTGTGAATTAAGCTGTCCCTAACCCTGATTGGCGGGGGGGGGGGGGGGGGGTTGGTTGGTTCGATTGCTTGTCTGTAACCTAGCCGTATGTTGATCTGGGGTTTCATGACTATAGAATCTAACCGACGTCACAACCCGCCGCGATCAGACACCACGATCACCCACAAGACAAACATCACGAAATACAAACACTCTCACGGCACCTGGGAAACACGTATTTATGAGAGAACACGTATATCTTCTCCAGACTAATGTAGGAATCACCCACAGGATATGGATCTACCCTCTACCCATGTCTCTCTGGTAGCTAGGGGAGGGGGGGGGGGGGTCTCATATCTTCTTCTTGGCGCATCAACCACTCAACTAGATTTGTTGTTGGCCGGAAACCACTTCGTATGCCACAGCGAAGGGTTGCACCATATACTTACCTCGCCTGACTTAACCACACCATATGCCTGGGTGACCCATTATGTATGAAGGTGCATCCAGAGATTCAAGTGCCCTGACGGTGCACGTGTGGGACACGATGGTTTGTTGTTGAGTTTATACTTGTGAAGATATAGTATTTCAGAAGGAGCTTTCAGTAATTGGAGCAATCATGCTCTATGACAAGAGACATCTGACCGTATACAAATGCGGTGGTTCTGCCTAAACGCGGAAACATGTTTATTCCTACACTTAGGAGGTTCCTACGACAGCTTTAGTGGAAGGTCATGATGAGACCTACACTAGCGTCCGTATAAGAGACCCAAAGAAAGTGATGTGTCAAGGGACTATGGAATCTAGTTCAACCTGAATATTGTCTCCAAAAGAAATATGCATCAGAATCTACTATTATATTGAAACAGTGTGCAGACTTTGAACTATGTTACATTATCTGATGCGCTGAGCAGTGAACTGTGTTATCAGTAAGGGACCATTGAATTGGTCAAAGAACTGAATCGAGACCCAGTGTTACTGTACTATCAGTTAGGGACCATTGAATTGGTCATGAACATAGACAAAACTCAGTGCTACTGTGTTTCAAGTGTGAGACCGTTAAATTGGTCAGTGACAGATTCATCACTCATGAGTAATGTGCTACAGATCGACCATTAGATTGGTCATAGGTTATTGACATTCATTAAGTTTAGATTAGTTGGAGGTACATCCAGGAGGATTGTAGTCCAGCTAGTGATTACAGATACCTGTGCAGTACTTTATTCGCAGTGACTTAGTACTGTATGAGGAAGATGCAGTTGGTCCAGTTGAGTGAGGTACAGCAGTAACTCTATTGTTGTTGATCCACGCTTGGGAGACGGAGTGGTCACCAAGGTGCACGTCATCTCACTGGAAGGAGGCCGGGTGAGTGGCGGACCGACTGGACGGGACATCTGCATCCACTCTACTTCTCAACTTAATGATGACCACAAGATCTCTGATTCTGTCTCTACCCTATCTTCTATTTATGTAAATAGATTTTCTCTCAGGATATTCATTTCAGTTCTATATTCTCAGGGGTAGAATAAACTTGATATATGTTGACTTGCTCTTTGTATACTTATTGAATGTGGTCTCGGACGATGCCTAAGTGTTCATTGTTCCACAGGAGTAGGTAGTTAGTGGGGGTCTAGAATCTGGAGGGGCTTGTAGACTTATATAACTAATTTGAGATCAACCACAGGGAAAAATTGTGTATCAGCCTGTCCAACCCCTGGGGCTAGAATACACGGGAGTGGTAGAGACACCTCGGGTGTGGTTCACTCTCACTACCCAAGGCGAACTCGTTACAGTAGGATGGTCAAGGATCTGTGAACCATTTATTCCAGATAGATAAATCTGATGAAGTGGAACGCAAATTCCGAGGATCACAAAATGGCGTGCAAGCCATTTGAGAAGGACTGTTGGCTAAAGAAGAGCACTCAGTAGTTGCAGATGATGGCTAACGTCAGATAGGACAACCACTAACCAGACTGCGATCGGAATCACACGGGAAACACTGCGATCGGAATCACACAGGAGACTAATGGCAAACATGATTGGAAAGGTCAAGTGGGATTCACGACAAACGAGAGGTTGAAGAAAGCAATCGTATTTCAGATATGAAACCCAGAAGGACAACGGGACGGCAGAAGAAGAATGTAAGTTGACATAAGACTTAGACCTAATTAGTTTAATTGTATATTATAATCAGGTATCTTAGTTTAGAGAGCTATAGCAAACTACCGTAGGTGAACTTACAGCGTAATCATGAACGACCCGGCAAAGGATCAGGACTGAATGCGACGTCCTGAATATGACCTATATTTAAATGGCCGAAATAGAATGATTGGGAGTCATATTAATCGGTTAGATAAGCAGAGTGTGGATAAACTATGTATGTTCATGTAACCAAGCAATTAGACGTACACAATTAATGAGAACTAAGCGAGTGCAACATGTAAATATGGAACGAAAGGCAAGATATAAACAAACACAGCAGACGGCAGAAGAAGATAGCAAGGCACTCGCGATCACTAGGTCAACCAGACAATAGGGGCAGGTGAGATCGTTGGCCAGAGACGGGGCGGGCACAGGAAAGAATGCGTGTCTTTTGTTCGCTGGACATAGGTGAAAGGAGGTCGCGCTTCTGCGGCTGTGTAGCTAAGGTGTAGTTAGGCTGGCCTGGCGGGATATAGGCAGCGAGTTCAGATCTTCGGGTGAATGGTTAAATACTTAATGTTGGCTGTAGGCGGCGCGTCGGGAAATAGGCGATAATAATGTTAGTTAAATATATATAAACGATAAATTACTGTGTTTAAAATACTGTTGTAAATTTATGTTATGGCTAAGATATATTGATACTAGCGTAGATAAAGAAGCGATAGATGTTAAGGAATTTGTAGGTAGTGAAAGACTAATGTTTATTCTCACATAAAACTCACGGGTATTGTTTTATAATGTTTCAGATACTGGGTAAAAGGGAGTCGGCCAAGCATACCGGGCATACTTGTCTAAACAGATATCCATCTGAACAAAATAATCCCTGGGTATATGGATTGATGGATCAATCTATGGATCAATGGGTATTTGGGCTGAATATATGGACCACTAATAAGCCTACGGAAAGATAGTTACGAAACAAAGGCCGGTGTAATTCCTAGCTTTAGTCTTTTACTTCATGCGGTTAATAGGTGATCATAAGTGGCATTCCCCTAACATCCAGTTGCATAGACTTATACTATCTATCTCTCCCTTGTGAGGTAATGCAGCATCGTATTATTACAGTTCAATATGCATTATGTGTCTGCAATGCATGTACTGATTACTCTATGCGATTATGCTGTAGATTGTCACTCTGTTATTGTTCAGAAAGAAATTAAATATATGATTGAGTTGTCTTTTATTTCGACTTGTCAGTCTGAAGTAATATAAGTAGAGTAGTTTAGAGACCTTGTGAGGCTGTACATCTCTTCTATAACCTGATAACATACACCACGAGACATTGATGGTGCAATAGTAATTAACTATTGTTCTCACGCGGAGACACGAACCTACATCTGTCGTATCCCTTACTCTCATCCTTTTTCTCCTTCTCTCTCTTCATATTTCTTTACTATCAAAGGTAGTGTGTAGTAGGCAGAGTTCGACTGAGGAACGAACTTTTAGGCTTCACACTATTTACATCATATCCCTCATCATTCTTTTCTTTCTCTTCTCTCTCTCCTCCCTCCCTCCTCTCTCTTCTTCCTTTTTTTTTTTTCTCTTGATCAGAGGAGTTAGACGTCGGCGTAGTTATTTCCTACTTCCCCTCATACTTGAGTGTAGTAAGCTCTATACACTTTCCTAACCACGTCCACTTTCCCATTTTCCAGGGTAAAAGTACTATGTACCTCCGCTCTTCAGTCGTCAGTCTCTTTAGTGAAGTATTTTCTACCTCTACTGCTTATAGCATTAAGACTGTTCTTTAAAGGCCCCTGTAATTCAAATTGGCCCCTCTACGATGGTTTCGGAACTGCCCATCTGAGGTAACACAACTGAATAAACTTTTCACCTATGCCTGTCCACGGCACAGAGTGCAGTTCGGTCACGAATGACTGAACTTATTATTACCCCTGGAGTTTCGAATAAGTGTCTTCTGGTTTTTCCTCAAGGAATATCCATATTTATGCACTTTTCTAGCTTCCGGTGTTCTTTCCACACGTAGTCTTTGATGAAGAGTGTAGCTCAACGGTTGACCGCCTGTACTTAAGCCCTGTTTTATAAACATGATGCTTTCTCTTCTCTAATACATGTAGAACTTGCGAGGAAAAACAATTGGCCTTGCTCTAGTTAAGGGGAGTGATTATTACATTATTATTTTCTTAGCTCCCACATTCCGCAATCTTTATAAAGTGTCCTTTCAAATAAACCTATGTTTATTTATTGTAAACAAAAACCATTTATATTATGGGCGGTAATCTTAGCTGTCTCATTCCTATGTTTAAAAAATGTTTTGTGCTTTCTTGTTGCTATTAGTACTCTTGATAACATAATATACAAAGTCAACATAATCATGCACAATAACACAGTAATACTGACAAGCTAATTAATAAACCCAAATGTTCATATATTTGGACACATGATGATATGAGAATGAACTTAACACTGCTGTCCAGGTTTCAAACATCATCATCAAAATATCACTGGTGAACATCAGTTGCTAATTACATGGTACTCTATCCCTCTGATTAGTCTGTACTGTGTGCACACTGTGATGAAAACCAACTCTTTCCAGACAACATCCTCCTATTTCTATACCAGTCGAGTAACTTAATAAGTTGAAAGGAAGTTATTATGAACCCAAACAATCAAAATATCTGGGGACTTGAGCCACCAATTGTGAGGTTATTTGTATAGAATATATGAATATTTTGTGCCTAGGGGTAAATAATCTGGATCCGAGATGTTAGATACGTTTCTCGAGGTCTCTTCCTTAATTTATTCTCCTAAGGATGAGACTAGGTAAAGCAGATCATTGTCTAATTCACCCTAATAAGTCTAATCACCTGGAGAAAATATTGAGAGTCAGGTCTGTTGCCCTAGCCTTCAAGGGAATAAGATCCTCTATCTTAAGTAATAGGCTAAGTGCGCTCGACCTCCCCACATTAACTCTCATGTTCTTAAATTAACAGTGACATATATCACCACAATAACATTACTTTGTAACAACCTTCACAAGACATCAAGAACAACTATTTGTTCTAACTATAGCTTTTAATAATGATTTCAGAGTGAGTGATGTTGAACTCTAAAATCTCTGCATTCCTAAATCAACAAAACATAATAACAACATAAACCATTCTCTGTGTAGCGCACCCTGTGCACCCACAGTTCCCACACCAAACCACAGACCCCACAACCAATTTCCCACCAGAACATCAACACAAATATCTTGTATGGTTTCGCATCAAGAATAACCATCTTTATCAAATACAGTAATATATGCCATCACATAACCCATATTGTTCACTTATCGATAATCAGAGAAACGGCGTAAATGGGTGCTCCATAGGAGCAGCCTCGCCCGGTAGGGATAGTCATGCGCACCAGGTGACTCCAGACCGTCAACAGGCTACTAGGTGCAAAAAATTAATATCATTGAAAATAGGTACTTGGAATGTTAGAACAATGAATGCAGATGGAAAGTTAGAAGACATCAAAAAAGAAATGGAGAGAGAGAAGATTAACATATTAGGATATCGGAAACGAGATGGAGAGGAGCAGGGATAAGGACAGGAGAGGATTTTAAGATTATTTACTCTGGGGGAGAAGAACAGCAAAGAGGTGTAGCCATTATATTAGATAAGCAAACATCAAATTCTGTCAAAGGATATTGGGCTGTGTCAGACAGAGTTATATTAGTAAAATTAAACGGAAGACCTTTTAAAATAAATGTCATTCAAGTATATGCCCCAACAAGTGAAAGCAGTGAAGAAAGTATAGAGGAATTTTATAATGACATTGAATCTGCTTTGAAGAACTGTAAAAAATCAGAAATAAATATCATAATGGGTGATTTCAACGCAAAAATAGGAAAGCAAAGCGATGGATGCAGTGTAGGCAACCATGGTTTGGGAGAGAGAAATGAAAGAGGTTACAGACTTGTAGAATGGGCAAAAGAACAAGAAATGGTGGTACGAAACACCTGGTTTAAACCACATCCTAGAAGATTATGGACATGGAGGAGTCCAGACAGCAGGATTAAAAACCAGATAGATTACATCCTGATTAGCAAAAGGTTTCGAAATGCGTTAACAGTTGTAAAAACAGTTCCAAATGCAGACTGTTACAGTGATCACAGATTAATTACTGGCACATTGAGGGTTAAGTTAAAGAAAGTCACGTATACAGCAGGAAACCCTAAATATGACTTGTGCAAATTGAAAACTGACAAAGAAATACAAGATAATTTTAACATAGAAGTAAAGAACAAATTTGATTTATTGTCTGATCTAGAGATCCTATTTCAAGATGCAGATGATCAATGGGAAATGCTGAAGAATTCAATCAGTTGTGCAGCAGAAAAAACTATTCCAAAAGTAAAGAAAGTGGGCCGTAAGACATGGATGACTGAAGAAATTTTGCAACTAATGGAAACAAGAAGACAGAACAAAAATAATCCTGCCAAATATGAAGAAATTCACAGAAAAGTCAGAACCTTATGTAAGGAGGCAAAAGAAACATGGCTTGAGAAAAATTGCAGAGAAATTGAAAAACAACACAACAGTAAAAATGCGAAACTAATGCACAAAAGAATTCAGGAGCTTACCAATCAAAGAACACGTACATCAGCAGGCTGCCTAAAGACAAAATATGGAAGAGTCATAATAGAAAAAGAACAGATTTTACATGTATGGTCAGATTACGTGAAAAACCTTTATGACGATAACAGAGACGAACAGTATGATGTTCAGAATAATAATGAAGGGCCAACAATTTTGAAGATGGAGGTTCAGAATGCTCTTAATCATATGAAATCTGGCAAGACCCCCGGTCCAGACAGCGTCACAACAGAAATGATTAATGCTTTAGAAGAATATGGAATAGATAAAGTTACCAGTCTGCTTAATACAATATATGATACTGGAAGTATACCTCATGAGTTATGTAATTCTGTATTTATTGCAATCCCAAAGAAATCAGGAGCCTTGGAATGTGATCAACATCGAACAATTAGTATAATGAGTCACATCACGAAGATTTTGCTAAGAATTATCATGCACAGAGTGAGAAGGAAAATACAACCTGAAATAGGAGAAGAACAATGTGGGTTTGTAGAAGGCAAGGGTACAGTAAATGCTGTGTATATACTGAGAACCGTAATCGAACGTTCTATAGAAGTAAACAAAGATCTACACCTTTGCTTTATTGACTACACAAAGGCTTTTGGTAAAGTGAGACATGTCAACATGATAAGGATGCTTGAAGATCTACAAATTGATGGGAAAGACCTTAGACTTGTAAAAAACATATATTGGAAACAACAAGCTGCCATAAGAGTTGATAATGAAGTAAGCCAATATCAGCCTATTAAGAGAGGTGTGAGACAGGGATGTGTAATGTCTCCAGATCTGTTTTCCCTGTACAGTGAAAATATTTTCAGAAATATTGAAGATATGGAAGGAATAAACATTGGGGGACGATGCATCAATAACATTAGATATGCAGATGATACAGTCTTGATTGCAGACAATGAACAGGACCTGCAAAATTTAGTAGATGCGGTTGTTACACACAGTGAACAACAAGGGTTAGAATTAAATTGTAAAACGACACAGATTATGGTCGTCACTAGGAAGAACGAAATACCACAGTGTAATATACAAGTAAATGGGAATATTCTTCAACAAGTGAATAGGTACAATTATCTCGGAACAGTGTAACATCTGATGGGAGATGCCTGGAAGAGATTAGAACAAGAATCGCCATGGCAAAAGTAGCCTTTAGCAAGATGAAAAACATACTGACCAATAAAAAGATGTCAATTGAAACGAGAAAAAGAGTGTTGAGGTGCTACATAGAACCTGTACTTTTATATGGATGTGAAGCTTGGACACTGAGGAGCCAGGCTGAAAAACATCTGATGGCTGTAGAAATGTGGTTTCTGAGGAAAATGCAAAGAATACCATGGACAGCCAGAAAGACCAATGAACAAGTCCTTCAAGAAACAAATGAAGATCGTAAACTGATTAGAGACATTAGACGTAGACAGTCACAATTTTTTGGACATGTTATGAGAAGAAATGATTTGGAGAACTGGTGACAACTGGTAAGATCGAGGGGAACAGACCAAGAAGAAGACCTAGAAACAAGTATCTGGATGGCTTGGCCTTGTGGCATGGTCGAGACAGAAACACGGAACTGATCCACGACTCTGGTGATCGAGTGAGATGGCAGAACATGACCGCCCACGCTTACCGGCATGGCACATGATTGATGGAACCCATATTACATCTTCTCTAACTACTGAAAACAGTCCATTCCTTAGTGCATGGTTGTGGTTTAGATCGTTCTCCTAATTAACACCGTTGGAATTGGTAAATCCGGACCTCAAGAACGATGTACTGTCAACCCAACACAGAGCTTGATAAACAAACTGTACCTAAGCTCTTTGATACACACATAATCTGACTACACTATACAGTCTCTGCTATAACTTTCCATTGATGAGGGAGGGGGGGGGGGGAGGTTCTATCCCATTCTTTATGAACCTTACAAATGAATCTGTCACTGCCTAATAAGTCCTCCAACTGAATATATTTATACGAAATGGGGATGCTGGTATATTGCGTTGTAATCCAATTTCGTTAGGTACTGTCTAAGAATTTCTCCCGCTATGCGATAATGCTGATACCGATGGTTCCAAATTGCTGTATGTAGCCGGGGCGCAGTGTTGGGGTGAGCGCCCAACATTGCTTAAATACCCCAATGGCTCGTGAATACATAACCTCTGCAGCAAAAGTCCAACTCCTGGCCTTCACGTGGCGGAACTGTTTTAACTAACAGGAGAAGGGGCGACGGCGAGTACCTGGCGCCGGAAAATAACCAGTGTGCTCTAGACGTGTATAAACATACATGCATGTGCAGACACGTGTGTGCGTGTGTACACATCTAAACTCGAGTGAGACCACAGTCTGCTCTAGCAAAGGAAAGGTGCTGAAGACGGAGGCAACCAGCCAGGAGGCGCACCACAGAAATCAGGATGCCACGCAATTACGCAAAATGGAATATGTCGACTGCTGCTAAACGTTATGGTGCTCGCCCTGCTTTGGACCCCCAGGCAGGTGCAGTGCCGGGCCCTATGTCTCGAAGGGGTCCAACCCCAACTACTGGAGGTCCTTCTCAGATGTCCTGTGGAGCCAGGGGACATGAGAATAGAACAGCTGGCCATACTAAACTAAGACTTAAAATAATGCACTGGAATGCGGAGGGAGTCAGCAACAAAAAAGTAGAATTAGAAAACATCCTGGACAAAGAAAAAGTAAGCATATGTTGCTTGCAAGAAACTCACCTCAACGAAAATATAGCCTTCAAAATCAGAGACTACCAGTGTTACCGATCTGACCGAAAGGACAGGCGAAAAGGTGGGATACTTACCCTTGTAAAAAATAACATCACTGCTTCCCAAATCAAAGTCCATATGGAAGGGGCTGAGTATCAGACACTTAAACTTAAAACAGGCTATACAGACCTACATCTGATCAATTACTACTGTCCAAGTGACCGTCCACAGGCACTGGACACACTACCATTAACAGAAAAAATGATTGTGTGCGGCGATTTCAACAGCCACTCGCAGAGTTGGGGCTATGATCACATGGACCAGAGAGGAGAGAGACTGGAAGACTGGCAGGATGAGAATAGATTCATCTTGGTTAACAAGCCGTCCGACCCACATACTTTCTACTCGAGATCATGGCACTCTACAACTACACCTGACCTGGCTTTTCATTCACCAGACCTGGAGTGGAACATTACACGAATTGTTGGGAAACAACTAGGTGGCAGTGACCATCGACCAGTCATTCTAACTGTAGAAAATGAGCTTGTAAGTGAAAGCAGCACCCTCTCGAGGTGGAACTACAAGAAAGCAGACTGGGCAGTGTACAAGCATCGCACCAGCATACTGGTTAGAAACCTGAACACTGAGAAAGACATAAATAAAGTAGTTGAAGAGTTTGGGAAATGCATACTACAGGCAGCGCGAGAAACAGTACCAAGAGGAGCCCGTAAACAATATAAACCCTACTGGAGTAATGAACTGGAACAGTTGCATAATGATGTGGAAGTATGTAGAAAGCAAGCAGAGGCCACACCCAGCCAAGAGCACCACAATAAATTCCAGCATGCAAAAGCCAAATTTCAAAGGGCCAAGCTGCAGGCTAGACGGAAAAGCTGGCAGGAAAAAACAGAGCCTCTGAACTTTGAAAGAGACACAAGGAAATTGTGGAAGCTAATAAAACAACTTAACGATGAGGGCACAGGGAGAAACTCAAAAATTGCTCTACATAAAGATGGAAACATCTTAACAAGAAAGCAAGCAGCTGACCATTTTGCGGACTCATTCGCACAAGATAGCAATATCAAAATCAGTCCAGAGAAACAACAAGAGATTCAAGAGAAACGGCAACATACAGGACAGAAGAAAATAGTACATGAGGTTCTGGAGGCACCCATCACAATCAGCGAACTGGAGCTAGCCATATCAAAACTGAAAATGAGAAAGTCACCAGGAGCTGATGGTATCTCCAATGAAATGATCAGGAACCTAGGAACAGAGGCCAAAGCAAAGCTGTTGCAAATCTTCAATAACAGTTGGACCTTAGGCAGTGTTCCACAAGCCTGGAGAGAAGCAATCATGATACCCCTCCTAAAATCAGGGAAAGATAGTTCCATTGCCTCTAGCTACAGACCAATTAGCCTCACCAGCGGTCTCTGCAAAACACTGGAGCGCATCATCAATCACAGACTGCAGTGGTACATTGAAAGTAAAAACATCCTTGTGCCACAGCAGGCTGGCTTTAGGCAGTGCTACTCTACGGAAGATCAGACAACCTACCTCTCTCAAGAAATTGAGGATGCATTCCAAGAGAAGAAGCTGGTGCTTGCGGCATGGATAGATTTGAAGAAAGCCTTTGACAAAGTCTGGAAAGAAGGTCTGATGAATAAACTGAGAAACTGCAAAGTCAATGGAAGAATGTACAAATGGGTGAAAGCATACTTGCACAACAGAAGAGCCCGAGTACAGATAGACGGACTAAAGAGCAAGAAAGTACTACTGCGTCACGGAGTTCCCCAGGGCGGAGTATTGTCCCCCACACTCTTTCTAATCTTCATCAATGATCTCGTTGCTAATCTACCGCATGGAATTAAAGCCGCAATGTATGCCGATGACCTGGTTCTATGGAGCACAAATGAACATGCATCAGTGGCCACCAGATTACTACAAAGAGCTGTAGATACATTTGTTGCATGGGCAAATAGATGGTGTGTCAGCATAAACACTGACAAGTGCAGCACCACCCTATTTACCCTCTCTCCAAAACAAAAGGCAGGGACCATCCAGATAAATGGAACACCCTTACGAGAAGATAAAGAACCAACATACATTGGAGTAACATTTGATGGCAGGCTGACATGGAGAAAGCACATCAACAAAGCAGCAGCAAAAGCCAGAAGGAAAATAGCCATCCTGAGAAAGCTAAGTGGAACCACATGGGGAGCCAGTGGGAAAATACTTAGCAAAGTTTATCAACAGAGCATACGACCACACCTGGAATACGGGTCAACTGCATGGTGTTCGGCAGCAAAAACCACACTACAAGAGCTGGACAAAGTGCAAAATCAAGCACTTAGAGTCACCACAGGAGGGATGAGATCAACCCCTATAGTGGAAATGGAGAAGATGGGGAGGACACAAGCACTGAGTGAGCGCAGAGATACGAAAACGCTAATACAAGCAGAAAAGTTCCTCAGCTTGCCAGGCCACCCTATGAAGAACAGATTTGAAAACCTAGCTATGGGGCGGTTGAAAAGAAGTAGTTTTATCCACCAGGCCAAACGACTCTGCAGAGAAACCACCGATCTGCCCACAGTTGGTATCCCCCTAACAACTATTCCAGAGCGAACTCCATGGAAAGATGAGCATAGACTATCATTACAAATCCAGACAAAAGTGAGAGGAATATTTGACAAGGAAGATCAGAACAGTGTGCAGCGCAGAACAGCCACTCTCGGCTTCCTTGATGAAGAATACCCACAGGACCTCTGGATCCGAGTCTACACAGATGGGTCAGCACAAAATGCTGTTCGAAATGGAGGAGCGGGAGTGTACATAGAATACCCAAATAATACCAGGGACACAGCTAGAGTACCGACAGGAAAGTACTGCCATAACTACGATGCTGAAATTGAGGCAATCAAGATAGCAACAGAGAAATTACTAAATACCAGCAATAGTACACAACCTGTGGTGCTATTGACAGATGCAAAATCAGTACTCGAGGCGCTCCTGTCTGGGAAATTGCCAGTACTAAGGACACTACTTTCTGAACTTAGCAGTCAGCATAAGGTCACCATACAGTGGATACCATCCCACTGTGGAGTACCCGGGAACGACAGAGCTGATCAATTGGCTAAGGAAGGAGCCAAAGAAGAACAGCCTGATGTGCCTGTAACATATCACCAAAAGAAAAGAATGATGAAATCAGTCAGAAAGCCACCAAAACCTGCTCAAGATGACTACCACGTTATGGATAGACCAGAACAAGTCATTATTCTGCGCCTCAGAACAGGGCACAATAGATTACGCAACCACATGTATACAAAATTCAAGATTGGTGAAACAGCCATGTGTACATGTGGATTGGCGTCACAGACAGCAGAGCACATACTCCAAGACTGCCCAAAATATAACATATCTAGGCAAACCTTCTGGCCTAGAGAGACGACAGTGGAAGATAAACTCTATGGACCGCTGTGTGAACTGAAAAAGACAGTTCAATTCATACAAGAGACAGCACTGCAGTTATAGACATATTTCAAGCGAACGAAAGAAGAAGAAGAAGCTGATACCGATGATAATGAATGATGTCTGCATCTTCCTTTTGGGCCCTCTTCTCTTGTAGAGGGTTTTGAGAGTGACGTGAATCTGCATTTGCAATGGTAATTCTACCAATGGCTGTTCAGCTCTCATGATTTGAGCGAAGGGAGCACGGACTAGGTAAACCATTCTGTAATGCTGGTTGTAGTTATTTGAGCGGCAACTCCAAGTACGTGTAGTGGTTCTGCTCTTAAGCGACTGTAAAGGTAGAATCCAAAACATGTTTGGTATACTGTTGATATCATTCAGGAGTGTCGTCTCTGTTTCAGCCCCTTTTAGAAGCTGTTCTTGCAACCTTTTAAATTTTGAGTGGTTCCAGTCCAGCTCTCTGCAGACGAAATGAGTGGGTTTATGATATACACTTTTCTGTACAATCTTTATTTGTAGCTGCACAACACACGACTTCTCTTCTAAAGGTAATTAGTTGCACATAGGACAACTACTGCCGTTATTTTTCAATGGTGTATTCTACTTGAGATCGGAAAGTTCCAGGGGGGTAACTAAGATTTGACTTCAAGTTGCCGTTGGCAATTCTAAGATGAATAGTTTCCCTTGTTATAATCGAGCGTTGCTTCTCAGACCTGTTCCAAAATTGTAGGCCTGGGTTTTACCATATTATATAGGCCATGTTTTCCCATCACAACTGTGCGTTTCTTCAGTGCCTTTAAGGGGAAAAAACAAACAAACATATGTATAGTTGACATCACACACACAGAGAGATCATGTCGATTATGTCATAACGAAGGCTCGAAAAGGTTTGGCAGCAATGAGAGTCATGGCGACTGTCAATATCGAGCAAAGACTGCTATTACTTCTGTTCCAAGGACTTGTGCTTTCACGCATCGAGTATGCCCTGGCCATCCTCACTGTCAGCCCTACACAGATTGGAAGACTTGAAAAGGTACAAAACGAAGCCATGCGCATCATTTTGGGCTGCACGAGAGACACCAGCTGTGTAGCAATGAGATACCTCCTTGACTTTCCGACAATGGAACACAGGATCAAGATCTGGAGAGCTCGTGCATACTTAAAAATAAGTGCAGATGAGCAGCACCCTCTGCATGACGCTGTATTCAGAGAAAAGGGTGACAGGCTAAAGAGGGGCAAATCATGGATGGGTCGGAGGGAAGATGTCATCGGACAGGTCTGCAGTCTTACCAGTATCAACCACGGCAAGGAATGGGTGCCGGTGCCTCCAGCTTTTAAGTGTACCTTCTCCTGCATTATCACACTCGACAGACGGTGCAGAGAGCAGAACCCTGCCGCTGTCAATGCAGAGGTTAAGGCGCTCATCTATGATCACTCAGATAGCCCCGAAGTGCTCATCGATACAGATGGATCTGTTGTAAAGCAGCAGAGAAGTGCGTGGGCATTTACAGCCCGTTCAGCGGGCCGAACCGTTCAAGAATCCAGTGGTGCCCACTCTATGACCACGAGCAGCATGACGATGGAGGTGATGGCAGTTACACAGGCTTTCATATGGCTGGAATCACAGCATTATACCAACGTGTGTGTACTAAGTGATTCAATGAGCATGATTCAGAAGGTCGAAGCTGGATCTGTACGTAGACAGTGGACTGAGTCGCTGCGGAAGTCTGTTGTCTGCAAAGTCACCTTCATCTTCGTTCCGGGACATGCGGGAGTCGAGGGAAATGAACGAGCTGATAAATTGGCTGGCTCTGCACCCCCTGTAGATGGCCAGCCCATGGATCGTGCCGATGTTATTAACGCCCTTAAAGATATGGCGAGAACAGAGGATTTTGACGCCAGTGATTCCACATCGCTTTCCAGGATTAAAGACCTGGGAGTAAGAATCGGCACAGCCAGACGCGAGAGGTACATCGGGAAAACAAAGCGACTCGTCAACCAACACAGAACTGTCACTATTAGCCACCGGACGCTGATGCATATGCTGGGGGGAGGATCTGAGCACCTATGAACATGTCCGGAGTGCAACGAAGATACCCTAACTGATAACTAACTAACTAACTAACATCAGTTGCTAATTACATGGTACACTATCCCTCTGATTAGTCTGTACTGTGTGCACACTGTGATGAAAACCAACTCTTTCCAGACAACATCCTCCTATTTCTATACCAGTCGAGTAACTTAATAAGTTGAAAGGAAGTTATTATGAACCCAAACATATCAAAATATCTGGGGACTTGAGCCACCAATTGTGAGGTTATTTGTATAGAATATATGAATATTTTGTGCCTAGGGGTAAATAATCTGGATCCGAGATGTTAGATACGTTTCTCGAGGTCTCTTCCTTAATTTATTCTCCTAAGGATGAGACTAGGTAAAGCAGATCATTGTCTAATTCACCCTAATAAGACTAATCACCTGGAGAAAATATTGAGAGTCAGGTCTGTTGCCCTAGCCTTCAAGGGAATAAGATCCTCTATCTGAAGTAATAGGCTAAGTGCGCTCGATCTCCCCACATTAACTCTCATGTTCTTAAATTAACAGTGACATATATCACCACAATAACATTACTTTGTAACAACCTTCACAAGACATCAAGAACAACTATTTGTTCTAACTATAGCTTTTAATAATGATTTCAGAGTGAGTGATGTTGAACTCTAAAATCTCTGCATTCCTAAATCAACAAAACATAATAACAAAATAAACCATTCTCTGTGTAGCGCACCCTGTGCACCCACAGTTCCCACACCAAACCATAGACCCCACAACCAATTTCCCACCAGAACATCAACACAAATATCTTGTATGGTTTCGCATCAAGAATAACCATCTTTATCAAATACAGTAATATATGCCATCACATAACCCATATTACATGTATTAAACATTCTCTAACTACTGAAAACAGTCCATTCCTTAGTGCATGGTTGTGGTTTAGATCGTTCTCCTAATTAACACCGTTGGAATTGGTAAATCCGGACCTCAAGAACGAGGTACTGTCAACCCAACACAGAGCTTGATAAACAAACTGTACCTAAGCTCTTTGATACACACATAATCTGACTGCACTATACAGTCTCTGCTATAACTTTCCATCGATGAAAGGGGGGGGGGGAGGTTCTATCCCATTCTTTATGGACCTTACAAATGAATCTGTCACTGCCTAATAAGTCCTCCAACTGAATATATTTATACGAAATGAGGATGCTGGTATATTGCGTTGTAATCCAATTTCGTTAGGTACTGTCTAAGAATTTCTCCCGCTATGCGATAATGCTGATACCGATGATAATAAATGATGTCGGCATCTTCCTTTTGGGCCCTCTTCTCTTGTAGAGGGTTTTGAGAGTGACGTGAATCTGCATTTGCAATGGTAATTCTACCAATGGCTGTTTAGCTCTCATGATTTGAGAAGAACAGAGCTGGTCATCCTAGTCCCTGCTTGCACTTAGAAAGAGAGATGCACACAAAAGTAAGCTATTTAAAAAAACTGGTCACGGTGGTTAAAAGCGAAAAATGGGCAGAGGTGTGTCAAAGAGTAAGCACAGACAAGTCACTGAAATTGTTCTGGCGACTACATAAAAGCATGAGTGGTGTAGTCAAGAATAAGAGCATTTCTGACTTCCAAGGTGCTGACCTCATCTGGCAGAGGACTGACGAGGACAAGGGCAAAGCCCTCTTTGAACGCTACCTTGAGCAGAGCAACCAGACAGACATGGGAGGCCGGAATCTGGCCAAGGAGGTCACCTCAGACAGATGAAAGGCCCAGAACACTTCGGATGAAGACACAGTGACAGTGCAAGAAATCAAGGCTGTGCTTCGACGATCAAAAAACAGTGCTCCAGGTCCTGATGGCATAAGATACGACGACATAAATAGGTGTACCGACAATGAGCTAGAGAAACTAGCAGACATGTACAACAACAGTATAGGGAGTGCTAGCATCAAGGAGGAATGGTTACACAGCTATCTGATTCCCTTGCCGAAGCCTGACAAAGACCACAAGAAAATTCAGGGATATCGAATTATAACCATGCAGAATACAATAGGCAAGCTGCTGGAGAAGGTAATTGCCAGGAAAATATCAAGCCAACTAGAGAGGCAAGGTGTTTTCCCACCTACCCTGGGTGGGTACCGTCCAAAAAGAGAAACCTGGACCAATACAGCAGTCTTTGCCCATGATGTCTATGAAGGTTTCCACTCAGGCACTGAAACCGTTGCTGCAGCGATTGATCTTGAGGACGCATACAACAGAGTACCACTGGATTTTTTAATGTTTCAGCTTCTTGAACTAAACGTAAGTCCATTCCTCCTTAGTTGGATCGCTGCAGCTCTCTTCCAACGGAAAGTAGTTTTTAGATGTGGCAGTTGGACTTCGGAACCAACAACAATATATCCTGGCCTACCACAGGGATCACCATTATCTCCGGTACTGTTCAACGCCTACACAGTGAGAATCACCAGTGAGCAGATCACTGGACCTGGCAGGACATTGTCATATGCCGATGATGTTTTAGTGTATCGTCAGGGTAAGGATAGAGAGGAGGTTGCTGTGGAGCTACAAACCGAACTCAATCGCATAAGTACTTGGTGTGATGAAGCTGGGGCAATGGTCAACCCAACAAAGGCAACAGTGACTTGGTTCTCGTTGAATAATCATATTGTCAACAATCCAACACCAACTGTAATGCTGTGTTCAGAGACGGTGGAAAGAACGCAGGCAATGAATTACCTGGGGATACGGTTTGATCGAAGCCTTGCTTATAATGTGCACATAGACCAGGTGATAACAAAGGCCAAGCGGGGTTTGGCAGCGATGCGGGTGATGGCGGCAGCAAACTGTGAGCAGCGCCATCTATGTCTTCTGTACGAGGGGCTGGTCATGTCTGTTTTGGAGTATGCAATGGCAATCCTGACTGTCAGCCATAAGCAGATAGAAAGGATGGAAAGGATACAGAATGAAGCTATGCGCATTATTCTTGGATGTACAAGAGATACAGCATGCAGGGCGATGCGCTACCTTCTTGATTTTCCAACCATTGAAGAGAGAATGCAAGTTTGCAGGGCACGCGCCTACCTCAGAATTAACGCAAACACACAGCATCCACTGCATAGTGAAATTAGGAAGGTGAAGGGCAGCAGGTTAAAAAGAGGACGGTCGTGGATGGGTCAAGCCGAGGACATTATTCAACAGGTGTGTTCACTTGAGGACTTAGAACCTGGCGAGGAGTGGGTGCAAGTGCCAACAGACTTCTGCACATCCTTTTCAGTTTGCATCCAACTAGATAGAAAATGCAGACAAGAAAATCCGGCTGCTGTTGAGGCTGAAGTACAAGCGTTGATTTTCGAGAATTCGCTAGACAGTGACGCGGTCATCTACACAGATGGGTCGGTCATCCGACATGTGAGAAGCTCATGGGCCTTTACAGCTCGGGCCGGAGGGAGAATTGTGAAGGAGGACTCTGGTGCTTTCACTGAAACCACAAGTAGCCTGACCATGGAAGTCATGGCAGTAAGTAAAGCAATAACATGGCTCGAGACACAGACATTCACTAGGGCTTGTTTCCTTAGCGACTCAATGAACATGATCAAGAGGATAGAGGAGGGGTCGATCCGAAGAGAATGGTTGCTGCCTCTGAAGCGGTCTCGGCTGGCAAAGATTAGTTTCATCTTCGTGCCAGGGCATGCGGGAGTACAAGGAAATGAGCGGGCTGACAAGCTCGCAGGTGAGGCTACTGTTGAGGGCGGACGCGCCATGGACCAGGCTGACATTCTGAATGCTCTACGAGAAGTGAGACTTTTGCAAGAACCAAGTGATGACTGTGAATCTACAACAATGGCCAGACTGCGAGAGCAGCAAATTAAAAGAGGGGTGGCCAAACAAGAACACTACGCAGGAAGCCAAAGAAGATTGATAAACCAACACAGAACTGGCGTCGTTAGCCGCTACACGCTGCGGGATTTGCTGAGGAGGGGATCCGAGCACTTATGGACTGAATGGTCCGATGTGCAACGAGGATGATCTGTCGACTAACTAACTAACTAACATGATTTGAGCGAAGGGAGCACGGACTAGGTAAACCATTCTGTAATGCTGGTTGTAGTTATTTGAGCGGCAACTCCAAGTACGTGTAGTGGTTCTGCTCTTAAGCGACTGTAAAGGTAGAATCCAAAACATGTTTGGAATACTATTGATACCATTCAGGAGTGTCGTCTCTGTTTCAGCCCCTTTTAGAAGCTGTTCTTGCAACCTTTTAAATGTAATTTTGAGTGGTTCCAGTCCAGCGCTCTGCAGACGAAATGAGTGGGTTTCTGATATCCACTTTTCTGTACTATCTTTATTTATAGCTGCACAGCACACGACTTCTCTTCTAAAGGTAATTAGTTGCACATAGGACAACTACTGCCGTTATTTTTCAATGGTATATTCTACTTGAGATCGGAAAGTTCCAGGGGGATAACTAAGATTTGACTTCAAGTTGCCGTTGGCAATTCTAAGATGAATAGTTTCCCTTGTTATAGTCGAGCGTTGCTTCTTCAGACCTGTTCCAAAATTGTAGGCCTGGGTTTTACCATAGTATATAGGCCATGTTTTCCCATCGCAACTGTGCGTTTCTTCAGTGCCTTTAAGGGGGAAAAAACAAACAAACATATGTATAGTTGACATCATATCAATGGTCATTGAAACACACACACACACACAGAACATAACAAATACCCGAATGGGGGGGGGGGGGGGGGTGGAAGGGGGCGTTTCCCCACCTCTTTTCTCTCTGTGAATTAAGCTGTCCCTAACTATGATTGGCGAGTGGGGGGGGGGGGGGTTGGTTCGAGTGCTTGTCTGTAACCTAGCCGTATGTTGATCTGGGGTTTCATGACTATAGAATCTAACCGACGTCACAACCCACCACGATCAGACACCACGATCACCCACAAGACAAACATCACGAAATACACACACTCTCACGGCACCTAGGAAACACGTATTTATGAGAGAACACGTATATCTTCTCCAGACTAATGTGGGAATCACCCACAGAATATGGATCTACCCTCTACCCGTGTCCCTCTGGTAGCTAGGGGAAGGGGGTCTCATATCTTCTTCTTGTCGCATCAACCACTGCCCTATTTAATTGAACATAAACTCCTGGTCATTTATGCGTCACACGAAGTAGCCTTGCTGATACTGCTATGCAGATGCAGCACCTTTCCTTCAGACACCAAATGTCCACTTCTCGTTCCCTATGAGATTATACTCATAGACAGAACCCTCACACCAATTTCCCTGTCTGTTCTTTAAACAGGTCACCACATGATTCACACACGATATATGTTTACATGTATGAATTATAAGTATGCACTCTTGAGTACACAAGTGTTCACTAAATTCTTAGCACAGACATTTCCTAATTCAAGAGAATCTGGATTCAGATGTGGAATTAGAGTGAACAGAGTTCTGCTTCCAAAGCGCAGATGATAGTGGGGTAGGTTTTCCCCATAGATATTAGCATTTTAGCAGGATAACAATGTAAGCATAGAATCCAGTAGGAGTGGTATAGACATTAATTCTGCAGAAACAAAAGTCAGGCTATCTTTTTCAGGAGTAATTTTGTCGTTGTTATCTTCAACAAAATTTACATCAAATAAATATATCTTATTTATCATAAAATACAGGTATTCTTTCATAAAAGACTTATTCGCTTACCATAGCACCGAGAAAGCACAATTAGGTAACAATCTTTCCCTTAACGACTACATCTTTGACTAGGTCGATGCTCCGACTCAAGTGATTATTCTTGGCTTAGCCTCAGGTTTAATAGTCCCGCTAACATCTATTTTTTGGGATAACGGTGACACCTTTTCCTTTGTTCGAGGCGTTAAGACATTATGCGTCGCTCCTTATAGGGACTGCATAAACAACACCCGCGCAAAACGCCATTTCCAAGAAATGCCTGCTGCAGTGTTTTTATGCTAATGTCTGCAACTGGTTCGAGAATGTCTGCCATGCCACACTGACGAGGGTGAGGACGGGCAGACTTCATGCGGAGTGGCTTGCTTCGCTTCGGATGTCACGGTTGACAAGCATCGCCTGGATCTTTTCTCCGGGGCATGCCGGTGTGCTGGGAAATGAACAGGCGGACAGATTGGCTGGCTCTGCAGAACTTTTGGTATTGATACATGACAAGGCAGACGTGGTTGCGGCCTTGTGGGAGCACGTGTACACCTCAGAGGAGCAAATGGATCACCATGGTCTGGCAAGAATGAGACAACGAGGAGTGACGAAGAGATCTGGCCGACGCTCAAACCCTCAGAGGAAAGGCGAGACAGACTTATAATCAGATTGCTACTGGTACTATTAGTGTTGGAACTCTTCGCTGGCTGCTGAGGATGGGGACGGAGCACTTATGGGAATGCCCCGAATGCTGTGATGTCGATTCCTGAATCAATCAATCAATAAATTCTTCCTTCTTCTTCCTTCTTCTTCTTCTTCTTCTTCTTCTTCTTCTTCTTCTTCTTCTTCTTCTTCTTCTTCTTCTTCTTCTTCTTCTTCTTCTTCCTCTTCTTCTTCTTCTTCTTCTTCTTCTTCTTCTTCTTCTTCTTCTTCTTCTTCTTCTTCTTCTTCTTCTTCTTCTTCTTCTTCTTCTTCTTCTTCTTCTTCGTCTTCTTCTTCTATCTCAATGGAGTGTGAGGGGTGAGGAGATGCAAAGATCTTTCATACGCTCTTTCTAATGCTCTTTGTAAGTTGATGTCCATGTCTCTAAGGTTGTACAATCACTCCATCTTCAAAGTGGTCTTCCCCTGCTCTGTATTCATTATATTTCTTCCATGTGACCCCTTCTGGTGGATGTTTCCTGGTCATTCTTGTGGGAATGCCACGAAACTACGAGGGATTTTCCACCGGTAGCACATCCTGATTGCTTAAGCGACTATTGGCCATTGTGTACGTAAATGTGTCATCCGGGTTAATCTTGTGGTTAGGGGGCTAGCCTTCCGGGACAATCATCCGGGTCCGATTCGCAGCAATGGCAGGATTACCTCCCCCCCCCCCCCCACCCCCTCCCCAATCCCGACCACTTATACTTATATATAAATAAATTTGAACGTTACGCAACTAATTCCGTGCTACGGACATTTGACTCGCGCGTGGCTCAAGGCCTCTTGTATAGGTGCTTTTA
Source organism: Cepaea hortensis (assembly GCA_963921405.1). Classification (NCBI taxonomy): domain Eukaryota; kingdom Metazoa; phylum Mollusca; class Gastropoda; order Stylommatophora; family Helicidae; genus Cepaea; species Cepaea hortensis. The sequence continues at coordinate 91,753,093 of OY992891.1, forward strand.
GTTAAAGACGATGTAGTCGCACGATAAGTCCGAATATCATCTTGAACCTGTTCCACGTGACCAACATCAGGTCTTTTACATCGTCTGTTCAAGTCCAATGAGATGATGTGATGCTTACACAATATCATGGACACACACAAACACCAATGAGCGAGCCCTACGAGAGAAAAAAGAAAGCCAAACCCTGAATTGAGAAATTAGACGTAGACCATCACAATTTTTTTTTTTTTTTTTTTTGGGGGGGGGGGGGGGCACGTTATGAGAAGAAATAAACTAGAGAACTTGCTGACAACTGGCAAGATTGGGGAGGTGGGGGGGGGGGGGGGGGGAGAGAACAACGGGAAGGCAGAGAGGTAAAAAATGTGGATGGCTTGGCGACGTAGCATGTTCGAGGCAGGAAAACTGAGCTGATATCGGATGTGTCCAATTTCTGTTGTAAAGAACAATATTTTATTGTACGTTGTAAATGCATTACTATATGCTTGAACTCTTATAAGAGGAATTCCAGAATAGAACTCTTTCTTGTGTCCCAGGGGAGTTCGCCTTATCAGGTCTGCACTGTAAGCAGTGAGCCGCGGAATCGCAATGGCTAGGATGCTGGCCTGTCGACCCGGCGGTCATGTGTTCGAGTCCCCTTTAAGGTCAAGGTGTTACCCACTGACCTGGGCCCCGAGGTCGACACCGCCTTAAATTAGGTACCATTAAACGTCTTGGGAAGCTACGGCGGCCGGTTTTATATTGTCAACAACGCACATCGAGAACCAGTTGATCTAAAGTATAAAGATAGCAGCATATACGCTTCACCTATGGACAAGGGAACGGTGGTCGTGCGCCTGTGGGACCGGGTGGAGAAGGCGAGGAAACAGACTGAAAACTCGTATGTGAGCGGATAATATGGCGGGGGATCGGTTGGGGTGCTGGAAAACATTTCAAACCTGAGAGAGAAGACCAAGAGAGCTTCCAATCAGATGGCGGTTGGAACGATTAGTAGTATGACTCTTCGCTGGCTGTTGAACGAGGGGGTGGCGCGTGTGGGGATGTCCTAAGTGCAGTGATGCCAGTTCTTAGCTCATAATTCATAACACTTCACAGATGAACAGGAAATGTTTACTTGCTTTTTACTAATATGCCCAGTAACAGTCGACCTGATCGGAACTATAGAGCGCTCTAGTTCTTAAACTTCCGGTGCACTGGTGGCGGGATAGAGTGATCAACCCGTAAACCGGTCAGTCAGACTTAAAGGTTCTCGTTCAAAGAACAAGATGTTTTAAAAGGCAGGAGGGTTGACTTCACTGTACCGAGTTTTATCCCTTATGGCTGGGTCTCTTTCCTCAGGTCAGCCTGCCAAAAGCGTTGCATAAAGCACGAACTCCTTATCTCCAGCGACGACACCCAGGAGTCTCCGAGAAAAATACACTCTTGAACCAGATATCGTAGCCCAGAATCGAACCCACAGCCTTCAGAGCACCAAGCGAGCGGCCTACCACTTCTCCACAGAGACCCTTTCTCGTTTAGAAAGCAATGGCAAACTACTGAATGTAAACTGTGTCTAGAAACTGAACCCGGACTTGATCGCAAAGTCCTACAATGGACATTTTTACCCAATAAGCACTAAATCATAAGGACACATCTAGGCCGGTCATATTTCCCGTCTCTGAGTCTACACGGGTTTGTTTGCTTGCGACGCCGTGTTCCATTGTTGCCGTACATGACATGCCTGGATTGTAAACACGGTTTCAACTTGGGCTTTCACATTTGTCATAATAACAGTTCGGGAAACACCGACGTACGAATGATATAGCGCGAAGCTCCACGCCCGGATATAAATTACGTTCGTGTTTTGTTGCGTTGGGTTGTGTTGTGTTGTGTTGTGTCTAATATTTGAAAATGTATGTTGACATTTCGTTCAGAAAGCAATGGCAAATTTCAAACTGCATAAACTGTTGGTCGTAAATGTGCCTAGCACATCGCAAACAGCTAATATAATAGAGTGAGGTGATTGCAAAGGACATGCAATGTTTGGGGTAGGTCGTGTAAACAATATAAAATAATACAACTTAATGCAGCTTTACAGAATACAATTACGGAAAACACAGGACGTTGCGACGACTAGCCTTCATCGGCAAACAAATACATATACAAAACACAACATATAATCACGGAGAAGATCCTCCAGTGACTACATTAAGGCATAAGAACGGCATGAGAAGAATGAAAAGATGAACAATGAAGAGAAAATAAAAAAAATTAGGGGGTGAGTCGGGGTGACTGAGAAGCTCATCTCATCAGCTCATCTCATCTTGTTCCTCTTGTACCTCGCGGTGTCGAGGTGAAGCATAAACAGCGGGGAGTGCCCGTTTATGGGCTTCATATTTGGAGATTCACAGAGGCTCTGAGAAGTATAACTGGTTTTAACTGTCTCTTCCGACAGCGGTATAGTGCATTCCATCCACGCGTCAGTCTGTTTGATTTAAATATTGACATTTCGTTCAGAAATTAATGGCAAACTATTCTTTTTTCTTTGCATATTTTTTTTTGTTTTACATGATATCGCAATCAACCCCAGCATTTCTGCCGCTGTGGTCTCTTGGAAAGTTTACGTTCAGTAGTTTGCCATTGCTTTCTGAACAACCGGCACCGATACCAATGCGAAACCAACGCAAAGCGGTCTGTTGTCAAATCGCGCGCAACTGTGTTTCGAACGCTGGTATACGGGATTACGAACCGCATCCGTAATTCCTTCGAATAGCAAACTCAATCAATCATGTGCCATGCCGGAAAGCGTGGGCGGTCATGATTCGCCATTTCACTCGATCACCAGAGTCGTGGATCAGCTCAGTGTTCCTGTCTCGTCCATGCCATGTGGCCAAGCCATCCAGGTATTTTCCTCTCGGTCTTCCTCTTGGTCTGTTCCCCTCGATCTTGCCAGCTGTCACCAAGTTCTCCAGTCCATTTCTTCTCATAACATGTCCAAAAAATTTTGACTGTCTACGTCTAATTTCTCTAATCAATCTACGATTTTCATTTGTCTCTTGTAGTACTTGGTCATTGGTTTTTCTATCTGTCCATGGTATTCTTTGCATTTTCCTCAGAAACCACATTTCTGCAGCCATCAGATGTTTTTCAGCTTGACTGCACATTGTCCAAGTTTCACATCCATACAAAAGAACAGGCTCTATGTATCCCCTCAACACTCTTTTTCTCGTTTCAATTGACATCATTTTATTGGTCAGAATGTTTTTCATCTTGCTAAAGGCTACTTTCGCAATGGCGATTCTTGTTCTAATCTCTTCAAGGCATCTGCCATCAGATGTTATGACTGTTCCGAGATAATTGTACCGATTCACTTGTTGAAGAATATTCCCATTTACTTGTATATTACATTGTGGTACTTCGTTCTTCCTAGTGACGACCATAACCTGAGTCTTCCTACAATTTAATTCCAACCCCAGCTGCTCACTGTGTACAACCACATAGCAATAGCAAACTACTGAAAGTAAAATTTCCTAGTAAACCCCAAACAGCGAAGACGGGCTGTGTGTGATTGCTAAGTCCTGCAATGTACATGTAATTTTTTTAAATTATAAAACCCAGTCCATACTGTTCCTTTGTGTCAGGTATGACAACTTCAAGTATGTTAGTCGGGCGATGGGGTGGTTTGGAGGCGGGCCACATCCGCTGGGTGCAGACAGAGTGGATTAGAACTACCCTAAAGAAGACTAACACTGTAGGCTACCAAGCATGTCGTAGGAGGCGACTAAGAGGTTCTGCCGTGTACATGTAAGTGTGTCTATGTGGGTGTGTGTATGTGTATTTATGTGTGTGTGTATATGTGTGATAATGTGTGTGTGGGTTTGCGTGTCGCAACCGCGTGCAGTGATGCTGGATGGCTTGAGACGGTGACATGGGCAGGGCACTTGATGATGATGACCCCAGGAAGGTTGAACGGGATATTAAAACCAAAAACACATCCGGAATTTGGGAAGATAAAGTTTAACAGTAGCCGGCTCCGTGGCCGAGGCGTTAGCAGCTTTCTCCGCTAACCCCGAATACTCTCGTCACGTGACGCGACGAGAATTAGCAGTGGTTCGAATCGCAAACGTGACTTATGAGAGTATGGAGCCGGTCGCTCAGAAAGTCGTGACGTGCTAATGAGCGTAATCTAGCCTAGGAATCAACATACAGCTGAAAGATGCTGGTGTTGACCGCGATATCCTGAAACAGGATGGAAACGCGGAAAAAAAAAAAAGTTTAACAGTGTATAACACCTTTTTTTTTTGAAAGAGCGCCACGTGATCAACCTCTCATCGCCCTGTAACAGTGTATAGCTGAATTGTAGCAGTGTAACTGGATATGACCCGTGTCAGAGGTCACAGTTCATCAACAAAACCCACGACTCTGGTTTGAATGTTTATGTTTATCTACTTGACAGAATATTGCCTCAATGACTCAACCTGATGAGACAGCATACATGACGCCTGTAACCAATCAAGCTATGCACGTCTGGCCCGCCCGTGATGGTATAGTGGTTAACAATTACATAACTTCTGCCGCTGGGTTCTAGTGTACATCCACGCCGATGTAATGCCAGCCCATTTACGTATTATACCCCCCCCCCCCCACTCTCTCTCTCTCTCTCTCTCTCTCTCTCTCTCTCTCTCTCTCTCTCTCTCTCTCTCTCTCTCTCCTCCCCCTTCCACCCAACAAAATCTTCTCAGAAACTAAATTCAACCGTTGGAGTCAACTCAGTGACTAACTCTACCTTATTGCTGATTCAACTATGCACTGCTCTGCCCTGACTGATGAGTTTTCAACCAGTCCTGACCGAGAACTGAACCTGTCGTCCTCAACCTTGTACTAGCCTGTCTGAACTTTAAAAGTTAGTTGCATGTCCTTTACAGTCAACCCCAGCATTTTTTGGCTGTCCGTGATTCCTGAGCAAGTTTACGTTCAGTAGCTTGCCAATGCTTTCTGAAAGGCCGGCACCCATACCATTTCATAACAAAAACCGACACTGCTATGTTTCGAACGCTGGTGTTCGGGATTACGGACGCAGCTCGTAAGCCCTTCGCAACGTAGCCGACACTACCTCTACTGCATTTCTGTGTGTCTTCTGAATGCCCCCCCCCCCCCCCTGACCATCTTCCCCTGAGTCTCTTTTCATACTGGCTCTTCTTCAATATCCCTAATATCCGTGAGCGACTGACTGCATCGCGCTTTTCATCAAACTAGAAAGTTGAGTTGCAGCACCCTTTCCTTGTGGGATATTCTTTCTGAATACCTGTCTCCAACCGGACAGACTTAACATGAGAATGTTCACAACCTCACTTGCCACCTTGCCTTTTACGCAACAAACCCGACTTGACTTGATTACTTCTCTCAACCAGACACAACAAACCCAACTGATTTCCTACACTTCCTGCATTGACAGGCAAAAAAAGATCAAATTAGCTCTGCCATCTAGGTAGAATGCAATTTCATTAGTTCCCAGCACTGGTGCTATAAAAAAAAAATGTGACACGAGAGCAAGAGGACGCATAAGAAGAAAATGGATTGGTGACATCAAAGACACTGTACAGTCACACAGAATGACAGTGTCAGTACCCAGTGCCCACACAACGTAGTCTAATATTGGTGCCAGGAAATACGAAGTAAAGGCTGTATTAACCACATCACTCACTGAGTGTCGATTGATGTATACAAATATCGGGAACACTCAAAGTGCCCAATACACCTGTCTGCAAGTGTGTAAAAGGGCATTTACAATTACCATTACCAACCCAACGCCCTGGAGAGAGGGAGTCTCTGTGTGGTGAAGTGGTTACGTCGTCTACCTCGCTTTCGGAAGGTTAGGGGTTCGATTCATGAGATCATTTTGCTTGGAGACTCCTCTGGAGCTGCGGGGTTTGGGCTTTGTGGCTACGCTTTCGGTAGGCCGCCCTGAAGAAAGAGACCAAGTCATATGGGATAATCCCAGTGCAATGTAGTTGATTACTTAAACCCTTTTTAGCCCAGATGAGGGAATGAGAGAGAGAAAAAGAGATACTTCTCTAATTACATTCACAACTTTGCTATTTAAATTTTACAGTATTTTACTTTACTTCATTTTGAACAAAAGTCTTATTATATTAAAACAACAATGGCTTGAGACAGAAATAGCCCCAGAACGCACACCGCCCGTGTGGAAAGAAACCATACCTTGTTGTGACCGGTAGCCACTATGTGTGGCCTACCTGTTGTTGAATGTAGGTCAGACGCCAAGGCTGCCGGGATATCAAGGAAGTGAAACAAACCCACGGATGGCCGTTGAACTGGATACACGCAATCGGCTTCTTGTCACCGCTTAATGTTTATGTTCCCATCAGTTTTCTTCAGTTTGTTTGATATAAATATGTTTAGAATTTCATCGAAGATGGATTTAAAGTGTTTCTACATCTGCGTGATGGCGGTGTTTGTTGGTAAGTTGAAACAAAAGTTGAGGTTGTGGCGTCCAAGGTGGAGACATTGAAAACACACCTGAGCCGTTCCGTTAGGGAGACGAGACGAGCTAGGGTGTGTTGGAAATGGCAAAGATAAAGTCAGAAATTAGCTTGTGAATGCAATATTTCTTGGTCATAATGACATAATGCTACATTGTTGTAAATAATAGTAGTATATTTTCATTTGTAATATAACTTAAGTAGCAACAATTGTGACAATTGGTTGGGGAGTGTAGGTTAAAGTTAGTTAGTCATATTGACTTCCTGACCTGGGATGGGGAAACTGAAATTCAGAAATTGTATTCTGATCCTGTTTGCGAGGATAACGGACAAGGGGTAAATGGTGTGCAGCTGTGCTTCTCCGTCCCTCCTTCGAGGGGATTGCGTCACACCTAGTTGTGGACCTGATAGGTCAGCATGTCCGACTGTCACTGTGGCATGCATTTGATTTGAAAATGATGGTGTGTAACTTTGTAGCTTGCGTAAAGAAAGATTCCATTCATCAGTTAGTTTGTGACTTGTCAGTAGTGGTTCCAACTTTATGGTGAAGATTCGCACCATTATGCTCTGTTCCGGCACTCTTCCGACAGACGGGTCTAAATAGTTCTGCAGTGAATAAGTGATTAGGGTTAGGGTTAGTGTTAGTTATATAAAATTATTCACTGCAGAACTATTTAGACCCGTCTGTCGGAAGAATGCCCTCCGTTCCTGTGCCAGTGAATATTACACAGATGCTCCCTACTGCCCCATGTGAAAAGTTGAACAGACAGCAGTCTCGACAAACCAACACCCGCACAGGTATATATATTATTAGGGAGCCCCTATTCACACAATTTTGTGAATAGTACGAGCCCCTATACTCAAAAATTTTTGGCTGGTCACGTGATTATTCGGCACAAAATTTTGTGAATAGCACGAGCCCCTATTCAAAAAAATTTGAAGAAGATTCTATTATTCTCTTTTCTTGTCTGTCTTTTGTTTGCAAGTTCTTTTTCTTCAAACCTCACAAAGACAGTATTTGTCGACAAGGACACACTACGTACAGTGATATATATTTTAGTTCCTAAAACAAGCAACTAGAATGTCGCTTAGAAGCCATAGAGATGTGGATATACAGACGAATATGCCATATTTCATGGAAACAAAAACAATCAAATGCAGAGGTTCTAGAAAAACTGGGAATGAAGAGAGAGTAAGTTGATGGAAGAAATAAAGAGGAGGCAAGTGAAATATTTCAGCCATGTTAAAAGACACGATACTCTTATAAAAACCATACTGAAGGGCAAGAGGTAGACAATGATACAAGTGGGAAGATAACATCAAGAGATGGACGAACATCAGCCTGACAGAATGTACAGTCATGGCGAGAGACAGATAGTGTTAGAGATCCATTGCAGCCAACCTTCATTGTGGAGACGACACCTGATTGATTGACTTAAAATTTAAACAATAAAAATAAAAAACAAATTGCTGGCGGGGAGTCGAACCCCAGTCTCCCGCGTGACAGGCGGAGATATTAACCACTACACTACCGAGAACACAACGATAGTTCCACAAACATTAATAATGTAGTCAAAAGGAAGTTAGACATCACATGATCAGCCAAATAATCACATGACCAGCCACCAATTTGTGTGTATAGCGGCTCGCACTATTCACAAAATTTTGTGTATAGTCACTCCGTATATATTATATATGCATAATCATACATAATGCCGCTGCCAGAATGCTAGCACACAAATCGGCCACAAAAAATACAGTTCATTGTTGATGGACGCGGCAGTCACTAGAAAACCGGAACCACACATTACTGCATAACGCTAAGGCAATCAAGTTATTTCAGTGACCGGCTAGCCGCCATTTTTCTGAACATGCAGTTCACGATACAAACAACCATGGACAGATGTAAAAGCACTCCACACAAAATTCACAGCTCACAGTGTCGCTCCACACACTCAGCTCAGTAGCAAGGCGACAGAACCATGCACTACCAGTCCAACATGAAGAAAATGTGTAAGCAAACAGTAGCCACAAACATAAAAACTCCAACTGCTCAGTTGCCGATCTTCCATTTCGGGTACTAGAAGCCCATTCATTGTCGCTCAGTTTAATTAAAAGGCACATAATATACCCTGGGTAGGTTTTCTTTCCTAGCAGCTTTCAGGACAGTTTTGCAAGGGCAATGATACATGGCCTACTCTCAGCGATTGCAGTGCGATTTTAATGTGCATACTGCACACAGGACCTTCTATTTAGTGTGTTTTTGCTGGGGATAGAGGATTGTGTGATATCATTAGTCATTCCATCCATCCATCATGTGCCATGCTGATAAGCATTGGTTGTCATGTTCTGCCATCTCACTTGATCACTAGAGTCGTGGATCAGTTCCGTGTTCCTATCTCGACCATGCCACATGGCCAAGCCATCCAGGTATTTACTTCTCGGTCTTCCCCTTGGTCTCTTCCCTTCGATCTTGCCAGTTGTCACCAAGTTCTCCCAAACAATTTTGACTCATTAGTCATTAGATATCAATTATTGATGGGAACATTTCCATCACTATGCATAAGGCTAAGATTTAAATCAGTACCCTGTGAGCCTAAGGCAGACATCTCTCACTCTCAGCGAGCGATGGCTCCCACTATGTATATACAAGTTAGTTGCATGTCCTCTACAGGACATTGTAGTCAACTGCAACATATTTTGTTGTTTTGTGATTTACAGGCCAAGTAGTTTACCGTTGATTATATGCTACATAGGCAGTGTGAATCATGGTAGTGCTGTGGTTAGCATGTTTGCCTGCAGGTCCGATCGTCAAATGTTCGAATTAGCATGGAGGCAGATTTTAAAACTGATGGTCGCCAGAGTGACTCAGCCTAAACTGTCTGCCAGGAAGTGTCTTGGGTAGAGAAGGCGAACACTTTAATATTGACATCATCTCTGGGTTGCCAGTTGGTCTATACAAATATGAGTCTAGAACCATACCTGTCAGCTGTGCTTGTGTTAGCCCAGTGGTTAGAAATTTGGCTGCTGACCCATTGATCCTAAGTTCCAATCTGCATTGAGTTGGATTTTTAAAGTCGATCCAGCTTAGAATGGATACCAGGAAGTGTCATGGAAAGTAAGCATAGCCGGCGTGATATTTGCCAAATCACTTCTCAAATGCCACTTGGCCATATAAAAATACAGGGTTAGCACCATATACCTATTCGTCCTGAAGGCATGTAGAAGGGTACTTTACTTTTTTGCTACTTTATATAAGCACAGTGTCTCATTAATGTGTACCTTCTAGCCTAGAGAAACAACAGTGGAAGATACTCTGTGGACCACTGAGTTAACTAAAAAAGACAGTGAAATTTATACAAGAGAGAGCATTGCAGATATAGAAAATTTCAAGCGAACAAAAGAAGATTATACACAACTTTAACAAAATGACAAACAGTGCTCCTTTATCACAATACTCCTGCATTTTGTTCTCTAAGGAAGATCGGAAAATGAGACATGAATCGATATTAACAATTGAGACAAAAGGTGGGCAAACTGATTTCATTGGGAGTTTTCTTCTATCACCATGAGACCTGCATATTTAGTGAGACTTGTATAGTTAGAAACAGTTTGAAAAACGTAATCCAATGGTACTCTACTCAAGTCTCAGATATACAAATTGTTGGGACAGAAAGAGATTAGACTTACCACACTTAAATGAGGTAATGAGTTCATTTCACACATCTGTCAGTTGTGCCAGACGACATCTCGGGGTAAATATTGTAATTTCAACGAAGCAACTTGTTAACAGAATACAGCTCGTAAATAACATTCACAGGTTTAAGAAGCCAAACCTGAACTGAAGAAGGAAATATACTCCATGTACTTGGAAAGTTGAAACGTTGTTTATTTTCCGCAGTGCGCAGGCTTGTAATGACAACAATAATGATTAATGAGATACTATGCCTGTTCTGTCCAGGCGGGTAGTATTATAATATGAATCAATATTAATAACTTGTCTAAAGCCATCAGCACTAGAGTTTAAACAATGTCCTTGCCTGTCCATCCAGCGTCCTTCTCTCTATCTGCACAAAGTCCTTTCTGCCAATTTTCCGACATCAATATTCAGCGTTTGTCTGCCTGGTTTCTTTGTGGCTTCAATGCACATTGTGTCCATAGATTGTTCCGTCCATTCTAATCACTAATTCAGCCACTAATTGTGATATAAAGCCTGTGTTTAGCCAGCCGATACTTCTCAAATCAACATGAGCTGCCGCTCCAAAGGATCTCCCAAGTCAAGTCTCCTTTGTTGTTGTTGACGATCCTTGATGACGTTTCTGCATTGATACGTCATGTCCTTGGATGTCTTAGTGTTTTGGCAGACTGACCATTCTTGGTTTGTGCGGTGGGCGGCGAATGGCTAACGAAATGCCCAATATATGGAAGTGAGGAATTAAAGCAGCCATGAGCAGGATATGGCGATTCCTCGGGTGAGCCCAGTCTCAGAGCAATATGTGCCGGCTCTGCAATTATGAAAGCCTGCTTGGATAGTGGGGAATGCCCATGGTTGGCCCCTGCCTTCCCTTGAGGGTTGACCGTGATGTCTTTGACTGTTCTACCTTGACCAGCTGAGATGTGGGAGACACCACAACAGTAAGAGTCTAACGTGCATCGAAACCCGAGGAAGGCTAACCTCATTAAAAATGCCCGCCGAAGATAGAAGCGCCGTCCTAGGGTGGCAAAATAAAAATTGGCACTACGCAATTCTGTCAGAGTGAAATGTCTTTCGTGCTAGGAACAGCTCTGACTACCTAGTTTTCCGAATGCCCATCGTGTCCGGAAAAGCTCTGACTAGCTAGTTCTCCGAATGTCCTGTTGTTCCCGGAACAGCTCTGACGGGCACAGTGACAAGCACATGTCCGAATCGAAAACTCGCTGAGTGGATACCGTCTGCAGACTGGTCTGGTTTGTGCGGGAAAGGCCTGTGGTGCACGAAATGCCCAAAATATTGAAGTGAGGAATTAAAGCAGCCATGAGCAGGACGTGATGATTCCCTCGGTGAGCCCAGCACCAGGGCGCTATGTGTCGGCTCTGCAACTATGGAAGCCACCCTGGATGGCGGAAAATGCCATGGACTGTCCCTGCCTTCCCTTGAGGGCTGATCGTGAAGCATTCATCCGTTCCAACTTGACAAGCTGGGATGTGGATGGCACCACAAAAGTGAGAGTCCCACAGGAATGCTAACCTGTCAAAAATGCACGCTAAAAGTCAGATGTGTTGGCCTAAGGGTTTCCGCCCAAGGGTGCATAACAAGACACATCGCAATCGCATCTGAAAAAACACTCCGGATGAACACAAAGAAGAAGAAGAAGAAATCACTACCATTGCAAGCCATGAATGACCTCAATAATATAAGATATACAGATGATACAGCATTGATTGCAGACAATTAAGAGGAGCTGCAGCATTTAGTGGATACGGTTACAGTAGACAGAAAGCAGTTACGGTTAGAAATAAATTGTTAAAAACAGAGATTATAGTAACCTCCATAAAGGAAGAAATACTGCAATGCAATATCCAAGTGAATGCAAAAGTTTAAAAACAGGTTAATCAGTACAATTATCAGAACAATATTAATATTTGACAGAAGATGCCTTGAAGAGATTAGAACACAAATCACCGTTATAATAGTAGCCTTTTGCAAGAATAAACACACTCCAATAAAAAGCTGCCAATTGCAGTGAGAAAAAGAGTTCTGCAGTTCTATATGGAATCTAAAGTGTTACATGCATGTGACATGTGGAAAATAAGCAAACAGGCTGAGAAACATCTAATGGCACCAGAAATTTAGTTTCTGAGAAAAAATGCAAAGAATACCTTGGGCGGACAGAAAAACAAGTGAGGCAGCCCTTCAAGATACATGAAAAATTTAACTGGATAAGGACTAGTCATAGGCAGTGAAGATTTGTTGGGCATGTTATGAGGAGAAATCAAGTTTTAAACTTAATGACACGTAGCAAACAATGGGAAAATAGCAAAGGGATGACAGAGGAATAAATACCTGAATGGCCATATGGCATAAGCAGGACAAGAACACTGACCTGACTGTGGACTGGTAATCATTTGAGATGGTGATCTGCTTTTCGGCATGATACATGATGATGAGGTGCTGATGGCAAAATAGATTGCAATTGTGGACAAGATGATAATCATTAAATATACTCTCACAGAGCATGGCAGCAATAATAGTGTTGGTTTGTTAGTTGGTGTATCATCCCTGCACTCCAGGCAAGTCCATGGGTGCTCAGATCCTCCCACCAACATATGCATCAGCACCTGGTGGTTAATACTACCAGTTCTGCGTTGTTTGATGAGGCCCCTCATTCTCCCGCTGTTCCTCTAGTGTCTGGCCAATTCTAACTTCAAAGTCTCTCATTCTGGACAGTGAAGTACGAACCACTGGCATCTATGTCTTCTGCTCTTGATATCTCTTTAAGGGCGTTAATATCAGCAGCACGATCCATGGGCTGACCATCTGCAGGGGATGCAGATCAAGCAAGTTTATCAGCTCGTTTATTTCCCTCGACTCCTGCATGTCCTGGAATGAAGATAAAGGTAACTCTACGGAAACCACACCTCTGCAGCGATACAATCCACTGTTTACATACAGAAACCACCTTGACCTTTTGGATCATGCTAATTGAATCATATAGTACACACATGTTGGTATAGTTCTATGATTCCAACCATGTGAAAGCCTGTGTTACTGCCATCATCTCCGTCTTCATGCGGCTCGTGGTCATAGAGTGGGCACTACTGGCTACTTGAATGATTCTGAACGCGCCGTGAATGCCCACGCAATGTTGGTGTAATGTCCAGATATGAGGGTGCTTTAGTAAAGTAGTTCACAACTTAAGACACATTGGACATGTGGTGTTAGGCACATGTTGTTATAGACCAATCAGCTCCAGGTGGGTGATGTCAGTATCACGCTGCCTGCCTTTACTCTCCAAGACATTTCCCTGCATCTGTTTTAGGATAGGTCAACCTGGGAGACCAGGTCAAATCTTAAAATTTCGCTCGCTTGGAATTTGTTTGTAACTGCAACGTTGTCTCTTGTATAAATATATCTTTGTTAGTTCACTCAGCTGTCCATAGATAAACTCCATAAAGCTCCATAGAAGTGGTCAAGCCGTTTAACTCAGGCTCCGAAGCTTGTGGGTTCGATTCCGGGCTGCGTCCTTCGGTTTACGAATTAAATTTTTCTGAGACTCCTGTGGGTCGTCGCTAGAGCTATGGAGTTCGTGCTTTGTGCAACGCTTTCCGCGCTACGGAAAGAGACCGAGCCATATGGGATAAAACCCGGTGCAATGAAGTCGACCCTGTCAACTTTTAAGCGACTTTTTTTTTCCACTGTTGTCTCTCTAGGCCAGAAGGTTCGCCTGGGTATGTTGAATATTTAGCAGTCTTGGAGTATGTGCTCTGCTGTCTGTGGCGCCAATCCACGTGTGTACATAGCTGAGTCATCAATCTTGAATTTTGTATACATATTGTTGCGTAATCTATTGTGTCTTGTTCAGAGGCACATGATAATGACTTGTTCTGGTCTGTCCATAAGGGATAGTCATCTTGAGCAGGTTTTGGTGGCCTTCTGACTGATTTTATCATTCTTTTCTTTTGGTGGTATGTAATGGGTACATCAGGCTGTTCTTCTATTGCTCCTTCCTTTGCTAGTAGATCAGCTCTCTTGTTTCCAGTTTCTCCACAGTGGGATAGTATCCACTGTATGGTGACCTTAAGCTTACTGCTAAGTTCAGAAAGCAGTGTCCTTAGTACTGGCAATTTCCCAGACAGGAGCGCCTCGAGTACTGATTTTGCATCTGTCAATAGCACCACAAGTTGTGTACCATGGCTGGTATTTAGTAATTTCTCTGTTGCTATCTTGATTGCCTGAGTTTCTGCATCATAATTATGGCAGTACTATTTTGTTGGTACTCTGGCCGCGCCCCAAGTATTATTAAGGTATTCTATGTACAGTCCCGCTCCTCCATTTCGAACAGCATTTTGTGCTGACCCATCTGCGTAGACTTGGATGCAGAGATCCTCTGAGTATTCTTCAAGGAAGCTGAGAGTGGCTGTTCTGCATTATGCATTGTTCTGTTCATCCTTGTCAATTATTCCTTTCACATTTGTCTGGATTTGTTATGATAGTCTTATGTTCCTCTTTCCCTTCCCTGTTGAAAATTAAACCTTTGACCAATGTGCTGCCAGGCAAGTCTAGGAAGCTTAAGGCTCAAAATATTGTTCATGTTGATTGAAAGGATTATAAAGGTACGATGATGGTGGTAAATGAAATGATGATGAAAAAGGATGAATAATAATTAAAAAAAAGATTATGATACTATTGGCAGTGATCAGGGGTATACAAATCCAGTCGCTATTTCATCTTAAAATGTCTGTCTGGCACCCAAATTTTCAATCAATTTCTTAGCCTGTTTTTGCCCCAAAAAAATCAATCTGCTGGCGTCTGAGAAAAAGGGACTGGCTCAAGAATTATGTTTAGTTTTTTCAACCTCTGGTATTGATGATAATGATAATTTAAAAGATAACATTTCTAAGAGTATTATAATTAAAAAGATAGTATTTATAAAAGTTTTATAATTAAAAAGATATCAAATGGCAACTCAGAAGAGGAGATCAAAAATAAATGGAATAAGTCAAACTAATTTATTGGACAAATGGCACTAATACTAAAGAACACACTTTTTTTTTTTTTGCGCTCGCTTGCTCGCTTTGAACTCAAGCATAGCCCATACACACTATTTATAGTAGTGATGGACTGAATTTTGCGTGTGGGTTAGCTTTCCCTATCAACAGTGTCCCTCGCCATCAGGCGAATCCACTCCGACTTCAGAGGTAATTGTAATTAAAGCCCCCAAGTCAAGGGCGACAGGTCAACATTTTAGTCCAGTTGTCCGGTGTATGGGAAAAAATGCCAGCCTCGGCATCAGCACACCGGATGTTCAAGAACACCATTCTTATCCATTCGGCCATGCGGACCTGCAAGTTCAAACATGTATCAATAGTTACTAAGAAAACACTCAACACAATTTTCCAACCAACTCTATGCTACTAATGCCAAATGTGGACAATGATAGAAAAATAGAAAAGAAAAATCACAACAAAAATGAGATTCCTGAGGAGAATACTCAATGTATCAAAAAGAGAAATAAAGAAATCAGGACTAAAGTGGGGGTTATAGTAGCACTAGATTTTATTAGAAGGCAGCTAGTCAGATGTAACTAGGTTACCAGCTAACAGTATACTACACAACACAATGATGTACAGACCAAATGGAAACTGAAAAAGAGGCGATGAGTAGATGGAATAGCAGAGTCCATGGGAATCTCGATATATGAAGCCCATAAGCAGGCACTCTCCCGCTGTTTTCACTTCACCTCAACGCTGTAAGGTACAAGAGGAACTTGATGAGATGACGAGAACATTTCTAAGAGTATTATAATTAAAATGATAAAATTTCTAACAGTATTATATTTTTAAAAAAAACATTCCTAAGAGTATTATAATTAAAGAAATAACATTTCTAAGAGTATTATAATTAAAGAAATAACATTTCTAAGAGTATTATAATTAAAAAGGTAACAAGTATTATGATTAAATAGATAACATTTCTAAAAGTATTATTTCTGTGTTCTACCTTTTTCATTGCAGTTCCAGCCAGAGCTTTTCAAGGTAACATGTCTATAACTGGGAACACTGAGTTAAGAGGAAATATCACAATTGCATGCAGCTGGACTTTATTGCAGAATGAAGCATTTATAAATGTTGTACTGCGCTCATTACCAGTTGCCCCTAATGTTCTAAATTACTATTATTACCAGTTTAATCGTGACGTTTCATGGCCTGCACGAGGTAGCCAGTTCCATGACAGAACATCCTATGATAATTTTACTGTTACTTCAAGCAATAACCAGGCCATTATGAGAATTTCAAATGTGCAGTGTTCCGATGGACAAAACTATTCATGCTATTTTACTATCGGACAGCAAGACTCACAGAATACCGTGTATGAGCGAACATCCTATCTGGAAGTTAAAGGTAGGTTTGATTGACTTGGTCATTGGTTTTTCCGTCTGTCCATGGTATTTTTTGCATTTTCCTCAGAAGCATTTCCACAGCCATCAGATGTTTTTCAGCCTGTTTGCTCATTGACCATGCTTCACATCCATACAAAAGCACAGGTTCTATGTAGCACCTCAATACTCTTTTTCTCATTGCAAATGACATCATTTTAATAGTCAGTATATTTGCCATCATCAGTCTCTGTGGCTAAGGTCTTGTGAACGCAGTTTGTGAGCCCGGGTTCGAAACACAGCGGTGCTGGTTTTTTCGAAAAAGGTATAAGAGCCGGTCGTTCAGAAAGCAATGGCAAACTACTACTGAACGTAAAATTTGCCCAGGAATCATGAACAACGAAAATGCTGGGGTTGACTGCTACGTCCTGTGAAGGAAATGCAACTTGATTTTAAAATATTTTCCATCTTGCAAAAGGCTGCCCTCGCCACAGCAATTCTTGTTCTAATCTCTTCAAGGCATCTCCCATCAGATTATGACTGTTCCTAGATAATTATGCCCACTTTGTGCTGGTTAGAAAAAAGTCCTCTCACCACATCATCATCATGTGCATAGGCATTCATGTCTCTGCACAGATCTCGGTCCCTGGTGTTCTTGATCAACTCTGCTGATACTCCTCCAGCATCATTTATCTCGGTCTGCCTCTCTTCCCCATTGATCTTTCCAGGCGTCACATTGTTCTTCAATTGCCTCTCTTCTCATCACATGACCAAAGAAAGCTGTTTGTCTTTTTCTTATTGTTGTATATAATGTTCCAGTTTCAATTGCCTCTTCCAGGTAATCACTGTTAGATACTCTGACAGAGGAAAAGATGACACTAAAAATGGAGACAACATTAGAAGGGTAAAAGCTTAACAAAGTTGATAAATTATGAATGTTACGAATAGATCGAGGGGAAGAGAACAAGAGGAGGGCAGAAAAGTAATTGCCTGGATGGCTTGGCCACGTTGTATGGTCGAGACAGGAACACTGAGCTGATCCATGACTCTGGTGATTAAGTGAGATGGCAAAACATGAACGCCCACGCTTACCGGCATGGCACATGATGACGATGACTCTGACAGTCCAAGGTATTCACAACATTCATAATTTATCAACTTAAAGTTGTTATGCATTTTTTTCTTCTAATGTCTCCACTTTTAGTGTCATCTTTTCCTTTGATATAACTGAAGTTGCAAAAATATTCAGGCTATTAGACACAAAACATCACAACAGCCAGTTGCAACCATATTCCAGCCTTTTAGACACATTACATGACAACAACCATGTTGCAACAATATTCCAGTGTTTTAGATACATTACATCACAATAGCCAGTTACAACAATATTCCAGTTCATTAGGCACTGCATCACAACAGCCAGTTGCAACAATATTACAACCTCTTAAGAGGGAGGGGGAGTAGGGAAAGTATTCCACTTTGTTTTTCTTTAAAAAAAAAAAAAAAAATTCCACACTCACCTACTCAAGCTGGAGGTGGACATCACACATCTCTAAGCCACTCTGAATAAATCATGGCCCAGGCTTAACTTCAACTTGGAAACCTACCCACAAAATATTATTTATAGTGAGTGATTCTGGTATACACGCATTTGTACCCTAGTTAGTAATACAATTTGTGCACTGAACTGAGATTCTCCTTCTGTAATCTCAGGAGCCTGGAGCATCTATGCTGGTATCTGTGTGCAGTGAATGTGATCCTTCACAGAGACAGATATATTACGGCACAACAGTGATGCCTTTTTTGAGTTTTATAAATTCAGGTTAATCGAAATGACTAATGATACATTTTAACTTGTCCCTACAGCTCGCCCCAAGGCCCCAACCATCAGTTTCTTGACAAACACAGCAGATGACATACTAGAATTTTCCAACATCAGTGCAGTCTGTGCCTCAAATGTGGGTCGACCTGGGCGTGGAAGCCTACAGTGGAAAATTTACCGCAACAGTGTTTCAGAAGTAATCCTGCCTACAGATCCAAGACTCGACGCATTGAGAACTGGTAATTTATGATGATTTTTGTTTAGCTTAAGAAGCCTTAACAGCTTTGTTAGCACCGAATGTTGGATGGCGCCCACCAAACCCGACAACCCACATTGTGCCAAAGGCTTTGGGTGGAGGAGCGCAATTAGGAGGGTACAAGCCTTATCCTGGTGCAAGGAAATGCAACCTAAAGACTAAATGTCGTGGCAGAGCAGACCAGGCCCTTAGCCTTGTCAGCAACTGGTCTAGGATCGAAGCTACAACATGTAGACAATTAGAGCATTGATTTGCTGATCCAGCAGCTTCTCTGACCTGTCTGGTTCCAGATGTGTTAGTGTGACCTTTCTCTGCAGTAAACTAGGCAGGCTGAGAGACGGATCATACTGCATGGGCAACACATGGTCTTTACAGTTCAGCTCAGGCTTTGTGCTGTGAAGAGATATAACTCCATCCCTGATCCCCTATCTGGGTTGCAGTTGTTGTCTTTATTGAAGCACAATGTAACAATCGTCTGGACGGCAAGGTGCCAGTAGAAGAAGCCTATAAAATGGTTTCATGCAGGCACAGTCACTTGTAAGATGTGTTGCCTGACTCACCAAGCCAGTCATGGAGGATAGATGCTAGTGAGAATATAATGTTTCAAAAAGAATTTCAGTGTTCTGAATGTGTATAGTTTTGGTATTATGGTCATCATCATCATTTGCCCTGTCAGCTGGCATAGTTCTTGTTTCTCCACAGATTTCAGTCCGTGGTGTTTTTAATCAACTCTGTGGATGATATTCATCAATGCCACCATCTTGGTCCATCCAGCATCAATTCTTTTGGTCTGCCGCTGATTTTTCCAGTTGGCATAGTGACATCAATAACATTAGATATGCAGATGATACAGTATTGATTGCAGACAATGAGCAGGATCTGCAACAATTAGTAGTTGCGGTTGTTGCACACAGTGAACAACTGGGATTAGAATTAAATTGTAAAAAGACACAGATTATAGTCATCACTAGGAAGAACGAAATACAACAATGTAATATACAAGTAAATGGGAATATTCTTCACCAAGTGAATCGGTTCAATTATCTCGGAACAGTCATAACATCTGATGGGAAGATGCCTTGTAGAGACTAGAACAAGAATCTCCATGGCGAAAGTAGCCTTCAGCAAGATGAAAAATATACTGACCAATAAAATGATGTCAATTGAAACGAGAAAAAGAGTGTTGAGGTGCTACACAGAGCCTGTTCTTTTGTATGGATGTGAAACTTGGACGATGAGCAGTCAAGCTGAAAAACATCTGATGGCTGCAGAAATGTGGTTTCTGAGGAAAATGCAAAGAATACCATGGACAGACAGAAAAACCAATGACCAAGTACTACAGGAGACAAATGGAAATTGTAAATTCATTAGAGAAATTAAACGTAGACAGTGACAATTTTTTGGACATGTTATGAGAAGAAATGAATTGGAGAACTTGGTGACAACTGGCAAGATCGAAGGGAACAGACCAAGCGGAAGACTGAGAGGAAAATACCTGGATGGCTTGGCCACATGGTATGGACGAGACATGAACACTGAGCTGATCCACGACACCGGTGATCGAGTGAAATGGCGAGTCATGACCGCCCACGCTTTCCGGCATGATACATGATTGATTGATAGTGTTCTTAACACCTCTCTTCTCATCATATGACCAAAGAATGCTGTTTTTCTCTGTCTTATATTGTTGTATATAATGTTCTAGTTTCATTAACCTCTTTCAGGCAATTATTATTAGTAACTCTAACAGTCTTAAGTTATTCACAACGTTCATCTAAGGAACACCATCTCCGTTGCTTCTAAGCTCTTCCTAATTTATTCATGTTCCATGATTCACTGCCATGCAGCGAAACAAGGTCTGTATAATATTTCAGCACTCTTTTTTTTACATTCAATATTATTGACTTATTGTGTAAGATACTTTTCATTTTTATATATTGTGGTAACAGAAATTCACATATTTAGGCACATGAATGAACGAACACACTTTATATTCAAAGGGTTAAGAACTGGGCAGGCCCGTCTGACATTCTGCTCTTCTTATCTCTCTGCTCACTTACATTGTTTCATTCATACATCATTTATGAAGTTAATCATAGGCAACGACGACAACAGAAACAATATGTGTTATAAATGCATGGAAAATGTGCATTAATTAATAATACATGACTCAATATATTTAATTTACATGGATAACAATAGATGAAACTTTATGACAGGAATAAAGAATAGACTAGGACAAGCAACTACCGCATTTTATAATATGAAGATCATCATATGAAGATCATATGCAATAAGTCCCTGTCTTGCATAATACCAGTATTATCTGTGAGTGTTGCACAATTAACAAATAAAAATATCTGTTGAAGTCATAAGAATATGGTTTTATAAAAGAATACTGATAATACAGCTAAAATGAATAATCTGAATGTTTTGAAAGAGGTTAAAACACAAAGGCAACATCCCTAATATCAGAAGGAAGCAATACATTTTCACCTCATTCTTCTTCTGATAGCCCTGCAGTTTGGCGTTGGTCCTTGTCCACTGCCTTCTGTGCTTCCAGTCATTTCTGATACCGACATTCCTCCATTCCATGGTGTCAAAACTGTCCAGCATCTTTCCTCATCTCCCCCTGCCTCTCTTCCCCTCCAACCTTCCCATTGTGATGATAGACTCCAGCTTTTCTCTTCTAATCACATGCACAAAGAATGTGGACTGTCTTCTTTCTGATTCAAGCAACCAGTTCTCTTTGTGTGTTAACTTTTTTCAAAACATCTTCATTGCTCTATCTACCCACAATGTTCTTGTTCATCTATAAAACCACATCTCTCCAGCTTCCACATCCCATAATTCCTCACTTGTCTGCTAATTCAGTATTATGGGAGCATAAATCTGGAAAACATCACAACTGGAAAGATTTATGGGAATTAAGATTATGACCTTTCAACTTTTTTGGTGTTACTTTATAAACTTTGTGTCATTTGTGATATCTTTGGAATGTCTGATTTCATTGCTAGCATTTATGATTTCAGCGTTGTTTCATTGTAGGTATGTCTGATTTCATTGTAGGTATGTGTGATTTCATTGTTGGCATGTCTGTCACCATTACAACATTCCATCACCTGTGTTGTATGTGAAAAAGAATAAAACATGAATAAAACATATCAGTACTATATTGAGTGCCAAATCTGAAGTATATCATCACAGGAGAGGCCATATTTTCCAGCATAGTGGCTGATGCCCATAAAACATTAGCAACAGACACTATGAAACAATTAACCCTTTACAGGGCAGACGCTTGTCCATTTTTTAGCCCTGAACGGGCAAGATTTTTTCAGGTTCGGTAAAATTTCGTGTTGCATTAGTAAAAACATCACAAATAAGGTGTTAGTCAATTGATTTTAGTTAAATAAACAACACAATGAAGGGAAAAGCATACAGAATATGTTACTTACGTGATTGTTGTCGGTAATCCATATATGAACACAAATATTTACTAAATACAGCATGTTTGTGATTTTCCGTCATCTATATGGCAATTTACAAACACATTTTCAGAATCATAATCACTTTCTTTAAAGTCCGACTCAAGACTGCTAATGCACAGTAATGCTTTTCACTGATATCTAGCTGCGATTAATAGTCAACTTCGTGCCCTTTAATGTCACTTAAATTGAACCTAGCGAAATCTCGGCGATCACTTGAAGAATCGCCGAAATCCATTTTGAAAAACTGAGCGTAAAAATCCCGAAAACTATCAAAAAAAAGTCCGTAAAAGTCTGTTCAAATTCATAGTAGGCGTTTACAAATGGCGGCCACGTTGTCAAGCTATCGGCGAAAGTAGCTGCCAGAAGTGTCGGAAAGCCGAGAGATCACGTTTTTATAATGCATAATAGTATGACGCAATCGGCCGATCTGCTCGTTTAAGCGATCGGCCACAAATGGACGTTTTGCCCTGTAAAGGGTTAAATCAGACATGTCACCAATGAAATCAGTTATGTGAATAATCGTGTTAACCTTTTCAAATTCCTCTATCTTTCTGGGTGACAAAACTTCCCAAATACTTACACCCTGAAAGATGTTATAGCATGAGATTTTGGGTGTGTTTGTTATAGTTTTATAAAGTTTGTGTAAATTTGTTTCAGTAACCCTACAGCCAGGTGAAGACAACTGCACACAGCGTGTTGAACAAACTTTCAGGATGCGTGTCAGCAGAAGTGATCAGAACTTGTCAATTGCCTGCTTTGTTCAAAATGATGATTTTCAGAGCCAGACGCCAGATACCTGCCAGAACTTTACCACTGACTTGTGTGGCCTAACAAAGACACTGAGGATTGTTTGTGAGTTACTTGCCGTTGTGTATTAAGTCTGGTCATTTCATACTATGGGTTTTTGAGGTTGTGCATATTGAAACATTTGCCAAGTTGGATGTGGGGGCAACACATTTGCCAAACTATCCACCACAAGAAATTGTTGGCAGGTTTAAGTGCAAAAACATTTCCAGTACAAGAGTAACCATTTGCCATGAGGAAACACATTTATCTTTGGAAAACATATCAGTGCCATGAAATATATTGAGCATTACTTCCCTTTGCACTTCAAACCAGTTTGATGTTTCACCGGCTGCTCTGACCGCTGCTTATTGTTCATGATATAAGGGTTCATTTAAGTTTGTCTGAGCTTACTGTAGACATCTGTTGGGTACTTTAACATAAAGCACAGTATATGTGGTGTAGTTGGAAGTAGTATACTTGTACTTTATTACTTATTGTACCAGTTATCTACTGCAAATCCTACTGTAGCTGAAAGAGTTGAGTTGTGCTTCTTTTTATATTTGTGAAGCTTCTTTATATTTCCTTGGTAAATGGGGGGGGGGGGGGGGGGGGGGGTTGGTTGTGCATGCTCTTGATGCTTTTTTTTTTGCTTATTGGAAAAGCAAATGATACATTACTTTTGTTTTTATCGCAGATGGTGTGAGTGAAACCGACATGACTGTGGAATCTGACCCGCCAGGTTCTGTCTATCAAGACATGGAAGTGACCTTAACCTGCCAGGCCTCTGGATTACCTACCCCTGTGTATACCTGGACCCAGGTTGTAGATGATAACAGCACCGCTGCGGGAAACAACACATTAACTGGAGAACTGGTCAATGATAAGTATCAGCTGATCTTGGATGATCTTGTCGCATATGGAGGTCAAGAATTAAAATATGCGTGAGTGCTACTTTAATCATTTCTGCATTAATTTCCTTTCCTTGATTGACTAGAATGGACGATGTGGTTGAGACCATTTGGGATTTTGTGTATAGTGCAGAAGAACTGATGCATCATCACGACCTGGAGAGAATGCATGGAGTGACCAGAGGATCTGACCGACACTCAGGACTGCTAGGAAAGGCAGGGCGGACACATAATCAGACTGCTACTGGTACCATTAGTATTGGTATTCATGCCGGATGTTGGAGATGGGGATGGAGCACAAATGGGAATGTCCCGAGTGCAGTGATGTTGGTTCTTAACTCAACTTTGCTCAGTTAGAATAGAGGTATTGCATCTGGGACACACACACATGTGTTTTGTGTTCTTGCCTGTGTCCCTCACCTGCAGATAGTGTGCAATAGTGCAGGTTGTTTCCTTGAGGTACTGATTACTTGTATGTGTAAATTGTCTCCGCCTGTGAACATGTTTGCTACCGTTACAAGTGATGCCACAGTACTGTGAACTCCATCTTAGAGCAAGAATGACAGGGGGTGTCCAATCTTCAGAGAAGGTCCCCGTCACTGAATGTTTCTGCCTCTTTTCCTTCATTAAGCTATTGATTAATGCAGCCTGTGTTAGCTTGCTGAAACTTGGTATATGTGACACACATGATTTGTACTTGTATCCATTCCCAGTGTCCCCATAATTGATGGGCTTGAGGCCAGCACATTTTCAGCTCACTCATCACTTTCTGAGTAAAAACACAAAGAGACTGAAGCTTGACAAATAGAAAAATGCAAACATGTGACTAGGAAGCTCGACAAATGGAAAAACATAAAAATGTGACCAGGAAGCTCGAGAAATTAAAATAAATTTTTTTAAAACTGTGACTAGGAAGCTGGACAAATGGGGGAAAAAAAACACATGTAGATACAGCTGACCGTTTAGACTAGTTTTTGTCAACACGCTTGAAGAGCAAAATTATTTTTATTTTAAAACGAAACAAAAGAATGATTATCTCAGTAGTAGTTCAGTCAACACAAACACTGAATGAAAAACAAAGATATGAAACGTATAAGGGTGAGTGAAATGAAACAGTACAGAAAAATAGATGCATGTATGTTGATATATGTGTATATATGCACACATATGTGAAGACAGGGGAAGTGAAGATAATGTGATGGATGTGAGCAGTGACAGTGTGGGTCGGTCATGGTTGAGATCAAAGAATCATGTAATAATAGTAACAAAATACAGGTTGTCGCCAGAATGTACAATAAAATGTAAAGGTTGAGGGTGGAGTGTAACAACACATGCTGACATATTTTTGTGTGTTGCGTATCCCTTACGGGACGTTGCAGTCAACACCATCATTTTTCAGCTGCTGTTGATGTACAAGGCAAGTGTTACATTCAGTAGTTTGCCATTGCTTTCTGAACGACCGGCTCCCATACCAGCACGTTATAACACAACGCGACACGGTCTGCTGCACAAATCGGTCGCAGCTGACATATAGGGCATGTGAAATGAAGGGTACAGATATGAGACTTCATTCTTACTGTTCACAATAAAATTAAGATAGTAAGGATACTTGTTATACCACATACTGTCAGATCGATCTCACCAAAGGAATATTGTTATACCATGATTTACTTAGATTACCCCACGGCTTTTCTCTTACTGTCTGTGTGTGCATCTACATTATATAAACCATAAATGCATGTGTGATAGAGACAGTATTCTTCAATTCCTGCACGGTCTTGTAAGTAGATCCACCTAACTTAATCATCAACATTGCGAATAACATAATGTGTTTTGTTAAACATTGCCAGCATAATATTGGTTGTTACATCTTCTCCCTACATCCACATTGACAATAGCATCATGTTGATTGCCACATTTTGTCCCCACAGCTGCACTGCCAATAACACAGTCCTGACCATACCATACTCAGTTACCAAGGAGATCACTTTTCAAGTGTGTAAGTTGGTTTGTTTATGTATTAGACAAAGAAATGGGCAGTTCTGGAAATCTACTTGGGCTCATAAAAAAATGGATCAATTGACTTATTCTGGATAAGTAGCTCATTATCTTCTGTATTGATCTTTCTCAGCCGCCAATCTTTTGCTATCTCCTGAAGCTCCCTCTATGTCCTCCCAATATTTTTCATCTCTCTCTGTACCTCTCTCCTCAATGTGAAAAGTCCCAATACTAATGGTATCAGTAGTAGTCTGATTATGTGTCCGTCTGGCCTTTCTTCACAGTTTTGTGTGTCAGCCAGATCCTCTGGTCACTCCTTGAAGCACCATTGTCCCAAGCAGTGATGATCTACCTGTTCTTCTGCACTATACACATGACTTCAAAGTACCACATCATGAAACAATACCCCACCAAGGGGTGCAGACCCAGCCAATCTATCTGCCTGCTCATTTCCCCCCACACCAGCATGTCTGGGGGGAAGGAGGGGGTGTCCCAACACATGTTCTATGTTTCAGTGTTGACTGGAAGCTTGCCACTCTGCCCGAAGCATAGACCTTCTGGGAGACCCGAGTTTTCTGGAAGAGTTTTAACTCTTTAGTCCATTGCATTGGCCTTAGAGTTTATCTTCTTCTTTCCTTCACTTGAAATGTGTCTATATCTGCAATATTGTCTGTTGTATGAATTATCAGTCTTTTTTAGATAACTCAGCGGTCCATTGAGTTTTATCTTCCACTGTTGTTTCTCTAGGCCAGAAAGTTTGCCTAGATATGTCATATTTTAGGCAGTTTTGTAGTATGTGATCTGCTGTCTGCGGCGCCAATCCATATGTGCACATGGCTGAGTTGCCAATTGTGAATTTTGTATATGTGCGGTTGCATAATCTATTTGTCTTGTTCTAATGTGCAGAATAATGATTTGTCCTGGTCTGTTCATAAGGTGGTAATCGTCTTGAGCTGGTGTTGGTGGCTTTCTGACTGATTTGATCATTCTTTTCTTTTGGTTGTATGTAACGGAGACATCAGATTGTTCTATGGCTCCTTCTTTAGCTAGTCGATCATCTGTTTCCGGGTACTTCACGGTTAGATGGTATCCACTGTTTGGTGACCTTACGCTGGCTGCCTAGTTCAGTTTGAGCCCCTCAAATACTGATTTTGCATCTTCCAATAGCACCACAGACCCAGTCATGAAGTACCAACTGTGTTGTAGAGTTCTCCTTCCCCTCTCCAAACTCAGAAACCAGTGGAGTATGCAAGAAGGTACTGCAACTTTACATCTGAGAGATGTATTGAGAAGTCATGATTCGCTCCAGCACTTGTAGGCATTGGGCTTTGTAACCTGTAAGACATTCAAGAGGATTCCATCAGTGTGTTGCCAGGACCCACAGGGAACCTAGAATAGTAACACTGTACCCTATCAGGCATGTTGTAGGAGGCAGCCAAGGCAGGGGTGTGTTTAGTGCAGGCTGCCCCATCACGTAGAAGAATGACATCACCACAGAGTTTGTCTTCCCATAGATTTAGTGTATGTCAAAACGGTGTTCTCTGTTCTGTATATGTCTGACACTCCTGCGACAAAAGTTTAGTGGTCATTGTATCAGTTCCATAGTTATGTTCATCTGTAGCTTCTATTTTTCATGTTATACTTATGTTCTATTCACATATGTCCATCTACTCCTCTGCGTATTCTGGGCCAGAACATGTGATGTCCCTATGACATCACTGACCCATGGCAGGTCCCTGCTCCTGGGACACGTTTTTCTTGTGTTTATTATGTTGTGTTCACATAAGTTCTCTTTTTATATGTTCTCATTTTGTTGTATGTAAGCTCATTCGTTTTTGTATTTATGCTCATTAAATGATGCAGTTATATTTGCACATTGTTATTATGTTCACAAATTAAGCTCAGTTGGTGTGTTTTGTTGTATTTATGCTCATTAGGTGTTGTATTTACTTGTCAGGTCTTAGTCAGATATGACTGAGCTACCGTATGACAGTTTTCTGTTAGCGCCGAATGTTGGGCGGTACTTACCAAACCAGACATCCCACATTGTGCCTACTGCTTCGGGCGGAGGAGCGCAATTGGGAGGGTACCAGCCTTATCCTGGTGTGAGTAAATGCAACCTAAAGACTAAATATGATGGCACGGCAGACCAGGCCCTAAGCCTCGGTCGGCAACTGGTCTAGGATCGAAGCTCCGACAGGCGGACAGTTAAAGCATTGCTTTGCTGATCCGGGAGCTTCTGCAACTTATCTTGTTACAGATGTATTGGTGTTACTTTTCGTCTGGAGTGAATTAAGGAGGCCGAGAGAGGATCATGCTGCATGGGCAACACATGGTCTCTACAATTCAGCCCAGGCTTTGTGCTATGGCAAGCTATGGCTCCATCCCTGGTCTTCTACCGCCGTGGGTTGTAATTATTATGCCTATTATTTTTGTAAGCACAATGTAAGAAACTATTGTCTGCCAAGATGGCAAGCTGCCAGTCCTAGTTATAGTAGTGCTATATTTATGCTCAGTAGTTATATTTGCACATTCTTGTTAAGTTCACAAATTAAGCTCATTCGATGTGGTTTCTTGTATTGCATTCACACATGGCCATTATATGCTGAGCTCTTACCACTACCTCATGAGCAGTATTTTGAATTGCTTCACTTTCTCTGACCTCAGTGATGACCACAACCACTACGAGGCCAACCACAACAACGACAACACCAACAACAGCAACTACAACCAAAAATACCAATGCCACTAATGAAGCTGGATTACATGCAGATGACAAGGACGATGGTAAGCTTTTGTTTTAGGACTCCACCATCTTTCACCTCCTACACCATCTTCTATCTCCCACACCATCTTATACCTCCCACACCATCTTCTACCTCCCATTGAAGCAAAGGCCCTCAACCTACTCCTGCCAAGCCATCCTATCTTCTGCTATCTCCTGCAGCTAACACCAGGTCCTCATTATTCATCTCTGTCTCCAATGTTTGCTCTTCGTGTGCTTTTTATTTTTGGTCGCCTATTTTGTGTGTTACAGACGTTCTTTACAGTTATACTTCATTCATTCATTCATTCATTCATTCATTCATTCATTCATTCATTCGGTAGCATGTCTTTGCAGAACTTCACTCCCATAACAACCAACCTGAAAACTTCTCGGTCATAAGCAAGATGTCCTGCATTCGATTCACCCGTCTAGAGATCGTCTGCTACATCCTGCACTCATCTTCTCTTTGACTTTCCTCTTATTTAGCTAGACTATGATCAGATGTTCTCAATATGTGTCTTATCTAGCGCCAGCATGTTTTCTGCACCTCATCTATCTAGTTCTCTGGCAGTGTGCAAAGTTTGAGTCTTCAGCAGGCTTCATCACAGGCAAGACTATGGTAACTCACTTCATTAGCTGGACTAGAGTCTGCCCAGGATGTCTGACAGATTAGTGTCTGCCCAGGATGTCTGACAGATTAGTGTCTGCCCAGGATGTCTGACATATTAGTGTCTGCCCAGGATGTCTGACAGACTAGTGTCTGCCCAGGATGTCTGACAGACTAGTGTCTGCCCAGGATGTCTGACAGATTAGTGTCTGCCCAGGATGTCTGACAGACTAGTGTCTGCCCATTATATCACACAGATTAGTGTCTGCCCAGGATGTCTGACAGATTAGTGTCTGCCCAGGATGTCACACAGACTAGTGTCTGCCCAGGATGTCTGACAGATTAGTGTCTGCCCAGGATGTCTGACAGACTAGTGTCTGCCCAGGATGTCTGACAGACTAGTGTCTGCCCAGGATGTCTGACAGATTAGTGTCTGTCCAGGATGTCTGACAGATTAGTGTCTGCCCAGGATGTCTGACAGACTAGTGTCTGCCCATTATATCACACAGATTAGTGTCTGCCCAGGATGTCTGACAGATTAGTGTCTGCCCAGGATGTCTCACAGACTAGTGTCTGCCCAGTATATCACACTGACTAGTGTCTGCCCAGTATATCACACAGACTAGTGTCTGCCCAGTATATCACACAGACTAGTGTCTGCCCAGTATATCACACAGACTAGTGTCTGCCCAGTATATCACACAGACTAGTGTCTGCCCAGGATGTCTGACAGATTAGTGTCTGCCCAGGATGTCTGACAGATTAGTGTCTGCCCAGGATGTCTGACAGACTAGTGTCTGCCCAGTATATCACACAGATTAGTGTCTGCCCAGGATGTCTGACAGATTAGTGTCTGCCCAGGATGTCTCACAGACTAATGTCTGCCCAGTATATCACACTGACTAGTGTCTGCCCAGTATATCACACAGACTAGTGTCTGCCCAGTATATCACACAGACTAGTGTCTACCCAGTATATCACACAGACTAGTGTCTGCCCAGTATATCACACAGACTAGTGTCTGCCCAGTATATCACACAGACTAGTGTCTGCCCAGTATATCACACAGACTAGTGTCTGCCCAGTATATCACACAGACTAGTGTCTGCCCAGTATATCACACAGACTAGTGTCTGCCCAGTATATCACACAGACTAGTGTCTGCCCAGTATATCACACAGACTAGTGTCTGCCCAGTATATCACACAGACTAGTGTCTGCCCAGTATGTCACACAGACTAGTGTGCCAGGATGTCTGACAGACTAGTGTCTGCCCAGGGTGTCTGACAGATTAGTGTCTGCCCAGGATGTCACACAGACTAGTGTCTGCCCAGGATGTCACACAGACTAGTGTCTGCCCAGTATGTCACACAGACTAGTGTGCCAGGATGTCTGACAGACTAGTGTCTGCCCAGGGTGTCTGACAGATTAGTGTCTGCCCAGGATGTCACACAGACTAGTGTCTGCCCAGTATGTCAAACAGACTAGTGTGCTAGGATGTCTGACAGACTAGTGTCTGCCCAGGGTGTCTGACAGATTAGTGTCTGCCCAGGATGTCACACAGACTAGTGGCTACCCAGGATGTCACACAGACTAGTGTCTGCCCAGGATGTCACACAGACTAATGTGCCAGGATGTCTGACAGACTAGTGTCTGGCCAGGATTTCCCACAGATTATTGTCTGCCCAGGATGTAACACAGATTAGTGTCTGCCCAGGACATCTCACAGACTAGTGTCTGCCCAGGATGTCTCACACGGAGGTGAAGATAGGTGGCCACTATGAACACTGATCCTGTCACATCAGCCCCTCTCCATGCCAACCCAGTCATATTAGATGAGTGCCATATATTTCTGTAGGATATCTGATGCAGCCTGCATGTTGCTGACTTGACCCTACCAGCTCTGTTATGTCATTCCATTACAGGCAGTCATTTGCTTATCACTGAATCCTCAATATTCCTTAGTGGTGGTAACCACTATGCTACCAATCTCAAACTTGGACTTTATCCAAATCACACTTTTGCAAAATCAACACCTGTGAGATGAGATACCTGAGGAGAGCTGCCAACTTAACAATCCAAGACTGAGTAAGAAATGCTGTTATCAGACAGACAGTGGGATCAACACCTTGTGCCACAGAAGATCAAGTGGTTTGACCATGTCGTTAGGATGCAACACCATCAACTACCATCGCTGACCCTACCTCAAAGATCATCTGCGACGAGACCAAGAGGATGCTGTCATATATTCTGAAGGGAGTGGGAAATCACTTTGGTGCATGCCCCATTTCTAATCAAAGAAGTTGGGCCCCATCCTCTTCTGTCTTCAATAACCCCAGAATGTGACCCTCGAGTTATCTGCAGGCCTCGTCTTATTTAATTTTGTCTAGGAGATATAGATTATGGCCCTGGTGAAAATAGAAAATACTAACTGGGATTCTGCCCCTTCTCCAAGGATTCTTTTAGCTCTTGAGCGCCCCCCCCCCCCCCCTTTTTTTTTTTTAGTTTATCAAATCTGAGGAAAATCTGGAGAATTCTCTCAGCCTGATTTATATTAAGAAAGCATGGATGTTGAGCAGTTGATAGACCTTGAGTCTCTCCCAATTACATATTCCTTCATGGGTTAATTTGGTTTTTAAACAATTAAACACATAACCAATCACAATAGATCGTGACAACTTAGTGTACACACATAAGATGGAGAATCACAGATAGGTTGAACCAATAATCAACATAAGATCAGTGACAGTTAATTATTTATTGAATGGGCCTGTGTCTTCTGGCCTGTTATTCATTTTTTATGTTGGTTTATACAAGATAATTTAGAAAAATGCATATAGGACCAATGTCACAGACCATCAACAAACAAGCATCAATACATGAGATGTCAATAAGAGTTGAAACATGGTATACATTTGAATGTTGTACATGTTAAGTGTGAAGATGATGAATCTATTTAGTTATCAGTTCTTGAAAACTGAGTGTTGTGTGTTTTCTTTCTAAGAAAATGATACCCTTATGATGTGGAGGATTAGGATAGGCCTGGGTCCATTGACTGATAGATCCGCTTCAGGTCTGCCCGTTTAGCTCCTCTGAAGGCCTCCCCATACTCTGCTCATGGCCAAGTCATCCTCCATCTCAAGTGCGGTTATCTCTTTCTCTCTGTGGTCTGGTTTAGTTGTTGGCCAGTTGGTTGCCAGTTGGTTGCCAGTTGGATGCCCATTGGTTGCCAATGGGTTGCCACCAAGATTTCACTGTGTAAGATTCACATAAACATATAAATCCTCCCAATACAATATTCTAGAAGTAGGTCGGAAGAAATCTAACTTCCTGAAGTAGGAACTAGTTCCCCTCCTCTTTTCTCTAATCTAGTGTTGGGTTAATTTGGGGTGGTCAGAGTTTATCACACTGTACGCCTTGTATCAACTGGTTCCTGCTGTATGTAAGTTCTCATTTGACCTGGGGTCAGTGAAATGTGTACAGTAAGACAGTGACAAGAGTGAGGAAGTGTCAAGATGCATGTAAATAAATGACATACATTTATAACATTTCTATCACTCAATTGTGTTTGTAGTGTGTATAAATGATTCTCTGTGTTTTCCCAATTAACCAACTTCTTCTTCTTCTGTGTATAATAACTCCTCTCCCATTATCTGTTGTTGTTGTGGTGTTGAGTGTTGAGTTGTGGGTGGTTGTGTTTGTTAAGTTGTGTTGAGTAATGAGTTAAGTCAACGTCTGGTGGTGGAGTTCCGCGAAGCACAACTTTTCTGATGTAAGGCAGTTCATAAGTGCCCTTATCTAATTAAATTGTGACATAAATATAAATATTTATTCCATCAAACCCTATTTATTCAATAGATGAAGCAGAAAGGAAAAATTGATTTCTCTTTCAGCTTTCTAGTTTGCAAATAGGCATAGATAAGTCTGTTTTAGAACAAGGCACCTGTTCTAGTACACGAACTGTCATTTTAGCTGTAGATAGTGATAGCAATTTTAACAGTGTTTCTGACAAAATGCACAAGATTGCTTTAGAATCATCACTTCGTACAGTTGTTTAGAATAGAATGTAGTATTATTATGCACTTCTTAAAGTTAATAACTGTCTTTAAGAATATCAGAGATTGCAGTATTCGAAGAGAGTATTAGATTGTCAGTTTGCCCGGGAATCGGCGCTGCGTCGTCAGAATGTAACAGTCAAACATTTTTCACTTCAGAGGTTTTAATTTATAATAATATATTTCAATTGACATTACAAACACTGGATACCATCCTGGGCCTTTGATACATCTGGTCATCAGTTCAATCTAAGGACTAACAAGCTCACCTGGGATCCAGACATTCTGCCTTCCCTATTTGAAAATCGGTCACACTAGCTTTCACGTCTGTTCATCAGGCATGTTTTAGGAAGAGTGCACGATTAACATATTCTACGCGGGTTTCCGAATAGAGGCGTTGTCACGTGTCGCTGTTTATCCAATGATCTCCTGAGTGTGGGCTGATGAAATGTTTCCTAGAATTGACATCATCTGTCACTTGTTCCAGTTCCAGTTTTGATGTTGCATTAAGTTTTAAAGGTTTGGTTTCAGTTTGCGTTAGCAAAGTCCATTGTTTTATATTTTCTCCTCTTCTTGGCTTGAATTCTTGTCAACTGAATAATGGTGGTTAGCAATTATGCCACAGATGCCCAAGAAGAAAATAAATTGACGACATCAAAGACATTGTACAATCACATGGAATGACACTATCCAGTGCCGCCGATGTGTTACCAGGTCCCCCGTGTCTTACCAGGGCCATTGAAGGGAAAAAGAATAGTATGACTCCAGCCTACCAGGCATGTTGTAGGAGGCCTGAATGAAGTGTTGGTGTGGAACTGGGCGTCCCATCCTGTAGAAAACCGTAGCTCCATAGTCCAAGCAACCATGAATTAGTCTTAAGATAAGAAAGACAGAATAAATCAGCCAGCCAAGAGGTTAGGAGGCGGTATGAAAACAGTCGCAAAAAATCTGTGCTGACGTTTGATGTTTTATACTGGTGGTGTTGCTTGTTGTATACTGCTATTGATTGTTTTATACTGATGATTGATTGTTTGATACTGGTGTTGCTGATTGATTTATAGTGGTAAAATATTGTTGATTTACAGGCAACAAAAACACCATAATCATTGTGGTGGTGGTGGTGGTTGGAAGCCTCCTGATCATCGCCATCATCATTGGCATTATTTTCTGGAGGAAACGACGCTACAGGAAGGAAGTTGAAGGTGAGCATTTGCAGTGATTGAAATATTATTGTAGTGCCCTGTCATTCTCTCTCTCTCTCCTTTTCTGTCTGTCTGTTTCTGTGTGTCTTTCTTTGTTTCTCTCTATATATCTGGCTTTTGTGTCTGTCTTCCCTCTGTTTTTCTATCTCTAGTCTCCATATCAAATACACCCCCCCCCCCCCCCCCACACCTCCCCTCTTCCCACCACTGTCTGGTGTTGGCTCCCAACTAAAATATGCCAATTGGCACTTTGACAAACATATTCCATCACAAACACAAAGGGTGTGATGTTTAGATCATTTTCAAAGCATTCTTTTGTTTTACACACACATATTTTGTTAGCTCGGTCACATAATTAGGCTACCAGCAGACCGTTTACCACAACAAGCAGTGATGTACAGACCAAATGGAACCAGAAGAAGAGACTGACCACGTAAATTATGGACAGAGGGAATAACATTCCCATGGATTACCATGGCAATCTCGATATATGAAACTCATATACGGGCACTCTCCTGCTGTTTATGTTTCTCCTCAACACCGCAAGATACAAGAGGAACAAGATGAGATCACGACAGTGATATTTTGTTAGTATAAAAACTAACAAAACTGTTTCATACATACATATTTTTTTTTAGTATAAAAATTAACTAAACTGTTTCACACATACATATTTTTAGTTAAAAAAAACTCGACTATTTCACACACATTTTTTTTAGTAAAAACACTAAGCTTTTTCACACACACATATATTTTTAGTTTAAAAACTAACTATTTCACACACAATTTTTTAGTATAAAAACTAACTAAACAATTGCATACATACATATTTTTTAGTAAAAACAACTAAATAAACTGTTTTCACACATAGATTTTTTAGTAAAATTACTTAACTAAAAATGCAATATTCCAGAACTGGACTGATCTGTAATGTCTACGCATTTCTCTTTAATTAAATATATATCGCATTTATCTTCACTAAAATAGCAGGCACAAGTAGCAGGTGTTTTACACCCCTTTATGTGTGTTGGGTATATGATGCTTACACTATATGTTTTAGACCAATATGCACCGAGTGTTGGGGGTAGCATTATAGTGCGTGTAAATGCCCTGTGGGGCAATTTTCCGAGTTTAATCGACAATGGACATTGTGGAAATAAAATGAGCACCAACCAAGGCAAACAAATCCAGTCATAAATCCATCTTAACTGTACAGAAGATCTATTCAAAGACTGACATTGTCAAATCTAGTTTTTTGTAATCACTCGAAGTGAAACATGACGGTTAATTAAAGCTCAGAATTATTCAGAGGATCATGGGAAACTAGGTCACACTTATGCACTTTTTCAGAGTTCAGAGATTAGATGCTCGAGAGAGCTGCCAACTTGACCATCCGAGGCAAGTAAGAAATGATGTCATCAGATAGACAGTGGGATCAACACCACATATAATGAAAAGCAGAAGATCAAATGGTTTGGTCATCTCGTTAGAATGCAACACCATCAACTACCAGCACTGGCACTACATCAGAGAAGATCTGTCACGAGAGCAAGAGGACGCCCGTGAAGAAAATGAATTGATGACGACATATATATTGTACAATTACATGGAATGATATTATCTAGTACCACCCATCAGGTGCTGGAACGTCGGCTATTTCTCCCCATGACGCTTGATGGCAAAAGTGGAAGATGATGATGAAAGAATAATCCCGTTCCCCCCAACTCCACCAATATCATAAATAATTAGCAAATGAATTATGTCAGTAACTTGTTTCTTTCTTGTATCCTTTCAGAACCACCTGAGAAACCTTCCACGTAAGTATACATTTTATTTTGTTCCTTTCAGTGACAATTTGATTGATAGGTTGTATGATGTGCTGAACTCAATCAGTGCTTGGCTACCCACCATGCATGTATTTACAGAGAGTTGAAAGGCCAGAGGGGTCACTTCATTGCCCTGGTGTTTTATCTCACAAGGCTCGGGTTCTTTCAGCAAAGCAACCTTCTAAAACTCTCACACAGAGCAGAATTTCCGTAGTTCCAGCGATGACCTTCTGGGGGGGGGGATTGCACCTGTGAACAGAATGGCTGTCACTGTCTGTCAAAATGGAAATCAATACTTATGTACACAGATGGACGTTATGCAGCTTGCACCATGTCCTCCCCATGGTCCGAACCATATAGTTATGTTGAATATACATAACATTTGGCAGTTTCCATTTGTAATGTGTTGTTAAGGCGATGTGCGGCAGTAAAAACATCGATTTTTGGTCAACTTGGCTATTTTCGGAATAGTTCATTTTTAGACACCTTATCATGTCTTCTATCAGATTCTGTACTTGTTTTTGTTTAAAAACTTATTTTTATGCAATATTCATAATTTACTGAACCCACCCTCTGTGTCAAATTGTCTAATTATTGACAATTGTTGCAAAATTGACGGTTTTCAAATCCTAGCAACGATATCTCAGGAAAACACGACACGCGCGTGTAAGGTATCCCTGGAAAGGTCGTGAACTTCCGTAACTGTTCGTGATACTCCGTGTTCGTCTAATCGGAAGCTCTTCTGTGTACATCGGGTTTATTCGTGTCTATCATCTTCCGGAAACTTCCATATATGGAACATCGTAAGCAATCCGCGTTCGCCGATGGCTGAAATTGATCACGTGGGTTTCTAAAATGGCGGCTTTGTGTTGTTTACACCTGGCGACGTGCTGAAAGTTCATTGTTGACGACAGACTGACACGCATTGAAATATGCCTCGTTCTAAGAAATTTAACATCCAGTCATTTAGTCAACGTAAGTAATCTCTCAGACTACACCTCGCAAATGCTCGTAAGCAGCGAAAAGCCTATCAGAACGTCGTAAACGATACAGATAATTCTGAAACTACTGAAAGTAAGCGACCCATGCCACTTCTTCCAAATCCAAGTGTTTTGACAGTGAATCTGAATGAATCAGTGCTATCGTGTTCTTCTCAAAGTTGTGGAAGTGATTCTTTTATTACCCGAAGCCAATTTAAAAGAGATACGTATAAATACACAACATCCACTAGCAGCAAGTATGATTCTGGTGACGACAATGGATATCAAAAACGGGAACACAGAGTAATCAGAGTTGATTGTTCAGAAATTGAGGCAATAATCAAATTGTTATGTTGTCCAGTTTGTAAAAATGATAGTCTTATTTTGAAAACTGACAGCAAGAAAGCCAAGGGATTAGCTGTGTATGCAGAGGTTTACTGCTCTTGTTGTGAAGAAGTAGTGTGTGGAAGATACCTATCTGCAAGAAGTTATGATGGGAATAGATATTTTGCTGTCAACAGCCAGTCAGTATATTCAGCATTAGTTTGTGGGATGGGTGCAACAACATTTAATAATTTTGTGATGTCGGTTCCTAAATCAATCAATCAATCAATCATTTAATAATTTTTGTGAAAATATGAACCTGCAAGGTATTCATCACAAAACATTTCACAGCAAAGCGAATAAACTATATTCAAAGATAGAAGATCTGGAGGACACTGTTTTTTCTCAAACCGTAAAGTATGTTCGACAGGCTCATGCACAACAGTCAGGCATAACTCTACATGACAATGATGTGCTAGATATTAGTGTCAGCTTTGATGGCACTTGGCTGACTAGAGGCCACACATCCCACATTGGAGTTGGCTGTGCAGGGGATGTTCTTACAGGAGTTTGCATAGATGCCCATGTTATTATTGCCAGGTGTGTGAAACCACTGGTAAGACACTTTCCAGGGACAAACCAGATGAATTTGCAGCATGGAAGGCAGAACATCTTCTAAACTGTGATAACAATTTCAAAGGATCTGCTGGAATGATGGAGGTGAAGGCTGCAAGGGTGCTGTGGCGACGGTCTGTGGCCCGTCATAAACTTCGCTACACGTCAATACTTTCTAATGGTGACATCAAAACATTTGCGGAACTTACCAAGATCAAACCATATGGGGATGACATTCAGATAGACAAAGAGGAGTGTATCAACCATGTCAGTAAACGCCTTGGAACAGCACTGCGCAAACTAAACTAAACTACTTAGTAGATGTGTGTCAGGACAAACTCAGAATTCAAATGAGTGTTTACACAGCTTGATATGGGCTCGATGCACTAAAGACAACTTTGCCTCTCGCAAGCGCGTTCAGTTTGCAGTTGTAACTGCAGCAAGAGAGTTCAACTTTGGAGCTGCTGCTGCCCAAGACACTGCCCAGTTTTATGGACCTTCTACAGGCCTGCATATGCAGAGACTAGGAACATTTAGGATGCAGAAGCAAGTAAGAAATAGTCTGAAGTACAAGAAGGACAAACAAACTAAAAGACGCGACACTGTACGAGCGGCCAAACTGAAGAGACAAGGTGAGCTGCATGCTCTGCAGGGAGGTCCTGCATATTCAGCAGGACAATTTTAACACTCAAGGTTCAGTTTTACACTTTTTTTCTCCGTAAAAGAGTGCATTAGTAATAAAAAACAAAAAAATAATTAGTTTTTCCCCCGTTTTCTCATTTTGCCAATTTTTTTATACATAAGTACAATTGTTTTAAAAACTATTCGTTATATTTCACTCAAACTTTGCAGAGATATCCTTTATTATATCACTTACATTGTGAGTAGATTAATCTTGAAAATTACATTTTAGTTTTTGTGCTACACTAAAAAAAAAAAATAAATGTCATGAAAAATGTCATTACCATTTTCACATTTTGAAGAAAAAAAACTGCAAAGAGATATCATTAAAATTTTCTACTCAACTTGTAAAGGGTCTATTTATTTACACATAAAACAAAGAATTTAGCCTGTACATTAAAAAATAAATGTTTTAGAGGTACATTAAGAAATTCAAGATGGCCGCTGTTTATCTTGGTTTCCATAGCAATCGTTAAGTGCAAAGTCAATTTGACAATATTTTATCGATCAGCAGTCTTTAATATCAAACCCTATCCCATAAAAGAACATAGAAATTAAGTTACATGTGAATATTGATTTGATATGGTTTAAAATATTTTTGACCATTCTTTTTCTTTTCTTTTCATTTTTCATTCCTGTTTCTCTATACTTTACAGTTAATTTTTTTTTCATTGTTATTCATGAGTTCCTTGTAATTCTGAGAGAACAGTGTGAATTGTTTTTATGTTTTGTGTATTTTCTCCAGTAACAGGACAAACCTGAGCTATCAAAGTTCTCAGCCAGACTTGGTGGCAGACAAGAAGTTCACAAATCCAAGTTTAGACAATGTGAGTATCAAGTTATTCCATTCTTTCTGTTCTGTGTCTAACATTCATTCCATGTTGCCACAGTTACCTGCTCGTGTCCGCATTCCTGTGTCTACCAGTTGTTGTATAATGTGTGTGTGAAGCCACTATGTTGTAATATGTCACAAATGTGACACAGCTGTGACATCTAAATGAATGTGACAGATTTTCTTATCACAAACACATTCTTGTAGTTTTGTTATTTTTTACTTTGTTTTATTCATTCTCATATTTAAGTGTTTCATATTTTCTGGGGTTGATCACAGTGTCCCACAAAGGACATGCCACAGCATGTTTTAAATACCTTTATAAGTGATGCCAGCTCTGTGGCAACGGGTTATAAACGCAGTTCATTCCATGCTTAAAACTCAGCTGTGGGCGATTAGAAAGCAGGCAGCATTGTGTTGGTTTTCATATAATGGTAAGAGTGCTGGTCATTCAGAAAGCAATGGCAACCACTGAACTCAAAACTTTCCAAGAAATCACAAACAGCCAAAAAAAAGATGCCGTGGCTGACTGAAATGTCCTGTAAAGGATATGCAACTAACTTTTTAAAAGTGATATTTTTAGCAGATTTTCTCTTGGTCATCTTGTACCGTTATTTGTAAGTTTTGTGTGTGTGGTTTCCTCATGGAGACTGACACTTATTGCCGCTTCTACATTGTCATATTTCCTTCATGTTTTTACTATTTTCACTTAATGCTTTCTGTTTGGTTACAGTTTTCAGTATTACTCTTTCTGTTTTAATGTTTCTTCACTTTGTTGCTGTTTCCATTTTGTCATTCTGTCTTCACTTGATTAGTTTCACCCATGTCTATGTTATTCTTATTTCACTGTATCAAACTTGTTTTTCACCTTAATACTGTGTAACTTTATCATGTTGTTAACTTTATTGCCTTGTTTAGTGTTGTCTTTGCCCCTGTTGCATTCACTGACTTCTGACATTCCCCGACTCCTGACAATGACTGACTCCTGGCATTCACTAACTTAGGACATTTACTAATTGCTGACATTCATTAATTGCTTGTAATTAGTAACTGCTTGCATTCACTGCCTCCAAGAATTCACTGACTCCTAACACTCACCGACTCCTGACTTTCCTTATCTCCTGACTTTCACTAAATCTTGGTAATTAGTAACTGCTGACATTCACTAGCTCCTGACACTGACTGACTCCTGACACTCACTGACTCCTGACACTCACTGACTCCTGATCGTCTTGTGTTTCAGTCATTCAGCGAGAAGAAAGAAGACGGTCTCATGTACGCAGACCTCACCTATGACAATCGACCACGCAGTCGGAAACCCATGGCCATCAATGACACTTCTTCAGAGTATTCGGACATTCAGATGCCTCAGGTTTAAACACACACCTTCGGCGCACTCGAGAGTGCTACTGCTTCTGTCCGCAAGCAATGGTTCAGGTGTTTTGTATGTTTGTGTATAGTTTGAAGCATCTTAAAATGGCTCTACACATCTGTACAAACTTTAAGAATGTTTTCCCTCGTGTAACCATGAATTCCTTCTGTGGCTAGAAGTTCTCTGCATATTTTAAACTGGAAATATCATAACCTTCTGGCCTACATGTGTGACGTTTGAGGAAGTTCTGAACGTCTGAAACTGAAATGCAGCATTAAAAGATATAACTTTGGTAATGTAAAGTAGTTGTAAAATGTGATGATGATGAATCGATGTCACTGCGCTCAGGACCATTCCAACAGAAGTCTGTGTGGACACTCTTTGTCTATAATGCATGTCGGAACCATCCTTGTTTGCTGCCATCATTACCAGCCGCATGCTTGTCCTAATATTTACTCCCCACCCTAACCAGTGACCCCCCCCCCCCCCCCCCCAACTCCAACAGTGGCTCCTCCTCACCAACATCCCCCC
Source organism: Cepaea hortensis (assembly GCA_963921405.1). Taxonomy (NCBI): domain Eukaryota; kingdom Metazoa; phylum Mollusca; class Gastropoda; order Stylommatophora; family Helicidae; genus Cepaea; species Cepaea hortensis. The sequence goes on from OY992891.1 coordinate 91,794,698, forward strand.
CCCCCTCTCTCAACGGTGGGTCCCCCACTCCACCAACAGTGACATTGAAAAATATCCGTCAAGAGATTTGTCATCACGCCTCAAGCTATCATTGTATGCCCGCATTATCACCCCTCATTCCACTTCAGTGTACAAAGTATTAATAGCAATTCAGTAACTTTTATGTAGACATTTGGTGGGTGCCTGATGTTTTGTTGTATAGTTATGATGATACTTTTTTATTTCCTTTGCATACTAGATGTATTTGTGTGAAGAAGTAGGCAGGAGCTGACATTTGTTGAATTTTGAGTGCAGAAGTCACAAACAATATATTGCATGATCTATTGCCTGGCATATTTTTCTGCATCTCGTTTCACAAACGTGACTTCTGTGGTTAAGTTCACTAAGGGAATACACAATTTTGAATGTTGAAAGTGTCGTCCATATGGTAGTTTGTTTATTTTAGTTTTTTGTTGTTATCTAGTTATGATCTGACCACACAATGTCTTGTTTGAGATGGTTTTTATTAGCTGGCATGCTAGTCAAATGTTTGCAGGATTAGTTTGGTTTCTGAAAGATCATCTTTCTTGCACATGGATACACCATAAGTGCTCCATCTCCTCATAGAGATCACACCAGGGGAATCTCAGCTCAGCGCATGGCGTCCAGAACATCAGAGAGTGGTGCATTGCGGTGTCTTTTAGTTGAGGACATTTTGTGTGTGTTAGTGTTTAGAATTGTGTCTCTCTTCATTGGCTATGCAATTATTTATGAGTGTGGATGTTTATTCTTTAGGGTCTGACACCCTGCTGTGGCATGATTTAGTTACTTTATAGCTTTTGATAGAACATATTGTGAGAAAATCTGTCAGTAGTACAGGGTGTTTGTAAAGTCTCACTAAACTTTGTATGTAGAACAAATTTGAAAAATGAAGTACATGATGTCATCAAAAAATGTGCTACACAGTCCATCATGAAGCAATATGCAGCGAATGGCTGTTGTCTGGTGGAGTCATTCTTTGCTCTCCAAATAGAATGATTTTATCAATTGAAGAAAGAATTGTTTCAAATTTGTTTTACATACAAAGTGTAGTGAGACTTTACAAACACCCGGTATAACTAGTTATTCCCTTTCCAGGAAGCCACAGGGCACAGGAAATAAAGCGCAATCTAAAAAAAAACATGGAAAAGAGAATTTGAGACATGAATAATATGGGAGGACATGGAGGGAGCTGCAGGAAACAAAAGGTAGGAGGGTTTGGTGTGAGTTGGTTGATGGCCTAGGCACTGCTGCCTGGATGAAAGGCATAAGAGGAAGGAGACAGTGAAAGATTGTGGTGAATGTTCCAAGGAATTCATTGAGAAATTTCAAAATGCTGGATTATCTCTACAAGAATGTCAAACATGGACGCTTACAGCTACTACTGAGCACAAAGTTATAACAGAGATGAGATGCCTTGGAAGCAATGAGGAAATTAGAAGGTGAGTAGGTCTGACACCAAGTATGCACTTCATTAGAGAACAACAGATTAAATGGTTTGGCCACCTCATGAGAGTGCCCTGGTATCATTTGCCAAGAGTGCCCTGGTATCATTTGCCAAGAGTGCCCTGGTATCATTTGCCAAGAGTGCCCTGGTATCATTTGCCAAGAGTGCCCTGGTATCATTTGCCAAGAGTGCCCTAGTATCATTTGCCAAGAGTGCCCTGGTACCATTTGCCAAGAGTGCCCTGGTACCATTTGCCAAGAGTGCCCTGGTATCATTTGCCAAGAGTGCCCTGGTATCATTTGCCAAGAGTGCCCTGGTACCATTTGCCAAGAGTGCCCTGGTATCATTTGCCAAGAGTGCCCTGGTACCATTTGCCAAGAGTGCCCTGGTACCATTTGCCAAGAGTGCCCTGGTATCATTTGCCAAGAGTGCCCTGGTACCATTTGCCACAAAGAGCTGCACTGAAGAAATATCTATACAGAGCAAGGGTTAGACATGTAAATGATGGAGTGATGGCATCAAGAACAGCCTTAGAGATATGAATACCAGCTTACAAAGAGCATCAGAAAGAGCTCATTTCACTGGGGTAAATGGAGGAAGAGAAGAAGAAGGGGGAATAAGATCTCAACCAGCATATGATTAATATCGGAAGTATCTGTGCACAGTGACCAGTCTTCATGGAATGCATGAGCCCAGCACGTGGTTGCCCAGTCATGTGATGTAGATGATTGCTTAGCCTAATCAAAGCTGCCTTCTTGTGCATGCAGCACAGATCCAGTCCCACATCAGGGCCCACACACTCACACATCTCACTCTGAAGACCTAGCTTATTGTGTAATCTTGTCAGTTCCAGCACACACCAGGTGATATTTTACCTTCACAGACCACACAAGTGTGCTGGCTGAGGTTGCACAAAGTCAACATTGAGGCTAAAGTGGACAGTGGACTATTGTCCAGTTCTTGCCTATTAAATGTAGGGGCAGTTCCCAGGCAGGCACTATCATAGGGTTCTGCAGTGTTGGTTAGACCTTGACATATACAAGGTCACATCAGTATAAGGCAGAGTGACCAGTTTTCTTATCATCTTTCTTTCTGAGACAACTGTTAAAATAGTCCAGCACTAGTTTTATGAGACCATTTAAGTTCCCAGAGCGGTACCAGCCAGGAAATGCAGGCCACTGTGCTGATAGGTGAGCACACTAATCATGATGCAGTGTGACTCTTTCCTGCCGGTGAATTATAATTCCTGTGTTCCTGGTGTAGTAAATGTTCTGACCTTTTTTTTTCTGTCTTGGCAACAGGTTTTATACACAAGTTATATCGACTTTATTCTGATTGTATTTACATATCATTATACCATGGTTTTTATTGCAAAGCTTTGAATTTTTGTTAAGTTTGCTTACAGAGATTGTGTGTAGCCATGTCTAATGAGAGTGGTATTTTCTGTCACATATTGTTCTTGCTGTTCGATTTGTCATGTTTTAGATGTATCTACAAATTTACGGTTGTGGTGAATGAAATATAAACACTTAAACAGCTTTCATAATTGTTGAAATAAGCTGATTATTGCAAACTGACTGACATATTTTCTTTAAATGTTGCTTTGTTTATGTGATACAGAATATTTTTGTATCGTCAAATGTTTTTATAGATCTTAATGGTCCACATGTCCTTAATTTCCATGGAGTGTTTTTTGGTGTTTAAATAGCAATTCACTTAAAGAAGTAGGTAAATAAGCATCACAATTGCCAGTTTGAGGCAGGTCTGAAGAAGCAGCCCTGAACCCAATATAAAAAAACAGTTAAATTTCCCTATTGATGTGAAAGATGGGCACATTAATGTAGTTGATAGGGCGCTGTCCCGATGAGTGCGATTGGACGAAGGTTCAACGCCTGCGTTCATCACCGGTCAACAGAGAAAATGACAGGCCACCTACCTATTCCTCCGTACATTCAGACCTACCAAATATGATGGCTGTATCACATCACAAACCTACACCATGTGATGGTCCTATCACATAACAGGCCCATAACGGTTCCTGCTTCAGGACATATTCATGTTCTGTGAAACCTGGCCAGCACTGACAAATGCCATGAAAACCTGGCTACACCAGCAGTGTGAAAGCCAGCCATGTTGATAATGTTCTTGTTTAATTGATGTTATAATCCATAATATCACCACAGCCGATACAGTATCCGGTTGTCACTTGAAGTTTTGCTGGCGTGCAAAGTAGCAAAAAATAAGATTGAATTATAATTAATTTTGCCTGTGCAGGCTACCAAGATATTAGTAATTTTATTTCATGTATCGATTGTGTACAACTAGTCGCATGTTGGCTGTATATCATATCATGGTGTTTGTATTTGTACCAGAATTCTATTCAGGTTGTAGACAGCGTTTGTGTGGTCCACATTGGGCAGGGCATGATAATGTATGCATGTTTGTGTCAAGTGGACAAGATCCTCCACTACATCCTGAGGTAGAAAAGTAATCATAAACTCTGGCCAATCTACACACAGCATGTATATTCAGTTCAGACTAGACCATATGGTTTTGCCTTCATCTAAATTCTTAAGTTGAAAAACTTGGTAATTCTGGATATATTATATATCTATATCCCGTTATGGAAGCCCACCTGAAACACTTGTGTTTTTATGTCAAATTATTGAAGACAGATCATATTTTCTCTTCACCCTTGAGTGCAAACAATGTGGTGGAAAAATAAAACAAGGTTGATCTAAACACATTGTGTATTTATTTCAAATTGTTGACAACCAAAAGAAACATTGTGTATTTGTGCCAAATTATGAAAGACCACCAGGTCATATTTTCTGTTCACTCTGGGATCCACACTTGTGGTGACAAAGCCTGAAAGATCTAGAAACATTGTGTATTCATCAAAATATGGAAGACCACGGGATCAAATTTTACTCTTCACATTAGAGGTAGAAATGAAATGACAAAGAAAGAAAGGTTAGATGTATGAGGCATGTAGACAAGAATACACAAATGTACCACAGTTTGTCAAGTTACCAATACCACAGTTAGCATCGCAAGTCCATGCTCAGTAACAGTCAGCAGCCCTAACAGTACTGTTCTGTTTAATTTATCTCCGTTCAAAGTCATGAAGCAAACACTGTTATCACAATTCTGTTATCATATCATTTATGTCATCATTTTATCAAGTTGTTGATTCTATGCCATCGGTAGATGCCCTTGTTTCTTAATTTATAAATGCATCACAAGATGTCTCAAAATATAAGGGCTGTATGTGGAGAATGAGTGATTCAGTAGTTTCATCGGACTTTCTTTCGAGGGAAGTCACTACCAGAGCTGCTAAACTGCCTCGTTGGAGTGATATCCCCTGTGTCTGTCTGTTCTGCCTAGTCGTGTTATCACTCCCCTTACCAATAGCATACTGGCTGCTGTTAATCTGGCGGTTGCTATTGTAGATCTATTTATAACATAATGTGTATACTGTATATTGGTTGTGGTAGTTATATTGACTATTTATAGAAATATAGCTTAAATATGTGGGGAAAGTATATGTATTTTATTTTGAACGTTCATATCAAAGCTGTCATTACTCATTCCAGTATTCATACGTGTGATTTCTTTTCACTTAATGAAGAAGCTCTGGTGGAGGTACCTGTTTTCCTGGGAGCTCCGGTTTGATTCTTTTGGTTGGTGATAATAAACCAAGGTATGACATTGTGTTATAAAAGAATAGCTTACTTTAAGCAGGATTCAGGAATGGCAGTTGGAGTCTGTACACAATGAAGTGCCTAAAACCCTTGAAAGGAAACATTAGCAACATAGGCCTCATTGAGTTACTGCTGCATCTTCTTGAGAATACCCTAATGCCTTATCTGCAGATCTGTGTACTTATCCTATATACTCAGATCTGCATATTTGTAGCTGATATACCCAGATCTGTATACATATCTTAGCTGATATACCCAGATCTGTACACATATATTAGCTGATTTAACCAGATCTGTATACATATCTTAGCTGAAATACCCAGATCTGTATACATATCTTAGCCGATATACCCAGATCTGCAGATCTGTATACATATCTTAGCCAATATACCCTGATCTGTATACATATCTTAGACGAAATACCCAGATCTGCATATCTGCGCGTGTGTGCACACACGCGTGTGTGTGTGTATATATATCTTAGCTGAAGACATTCCTCATTTGCTTGAGTTAGTGTTTCCTATCACGGGTAGGTTGTGAGCACTGAGCTGTCTTCTGTGGAAGCATATTGGTTGTCATGGTTATTGTTAATGTGTGTTATTGTGAAATCTGAGGCTGTGTACTGAACTGTATATTTTCGCAGGTGTAGCCGAGAAGCGTAGAAAGTATACTTTACCCTTGTCGATTAACGTACATATTAATTTCAAAATTTTGGCGTGGTTAATCTGTTAATTTTAGTTAATTAACACAGTTCAGCCTCTGTTATTAACTAAACACAAGTACACTTTCATCATGTCAGATATTGTACACATTTTGTACATAATTGTGTGTACAACTTTATAAATTTCACATTTTACCGTTGTAAAAAGGGTAAATTTTTACAATGTCACCGATTATAAAGTTCATTAATTTGGAGGTGTAAATGATAAACTTTCAGCCGTCAATAATTTTGAGGTGTGAAAGGTAAATTCTCTTGTCAGTGAATTTAATAAAGTTCAATAATTTAGAGGTGTAAAAGGTAAACTTTCACCATGTCACTGAATATAAACTTCGCTAACTTGAAACTGAAAAGTAACAATTGAGAGTGCATTAGTGTAACAGTTGAATGGGGCAGAATGATTTGAAAGTAACAAGTGAGATAAAGTGGGTTAATGGCACAATTTGATGGGAAAGAATGAGTTAAAGTAACAGTTGAGTTCAAGTGAATTAATGTTGTGTGACTTGATTGAGGGTATAGGAGTAGATGGAACAGATCCTGCTTGTTACAGGTTGGAGAATCTGAGAAATGAAGAAACAGTAAATGTTTCTTTACTCTAGGTACAGCACATGAATAATGTCAGCTGACACTCTCAGTATCTTATATACACACATATAATTTTCGAAGTGTTCTCAGCAAATGTTGCTTGTTGCTAATTGATGACTACCACGGTTCTCCCAAAAATAAGACTGGGTCTTACATTAATTTTTGCTTCCAAACATGCATTTAGGCTTATTTTTGGGGGATGTCTTATTTTATTTATGTACAACATGTCATCTTATTCTGGAACATTATCTCTCCAAATCCAGAATTCCGGCCTGAATTATTTTTTGGGATAGGGCTTATATTAAAAGCATCTTGAAAAATCGTGCTGAGGTTTATTTGTGGTGTAGGTCTTAATTTCAGGAAAACACGGTAGTAATTAGGAAATCAATTAAATGTAAAATATGAAATGACAGCTTGACAAACGTGAAACAATTCAGCATTTTATTATGCTTGTATCCAGCTACGTGCTCATATTTCATTATCACTTCATTCATGATTTATTTCAGATCTTTTTTTTTTCCTGTCAAACACAAGATGTTTGTGTGTTTTCTGAAACTACAGCAGGTTTCTGAAGTGATTATACGTATCTATTTTACCATTTCATGTTATTATATATGGTTACACTTTTGTACTTTTTTGATACCTGCCAGATTTTGTTTGTATTGTGACTAAATGTGAAATTGGTGCATGCCAACCCCAAAATGTGCAACATAATATCAGGTGGTTGGGCCATATCATCAAAATGTTGATGTTTTCCCTTGTAATAATGACATGAACAATATTTTTACATGTACATTGTCTGTCTATATGCAGCAATTTAATAACTTTTTACATTTTAATGCTTCTTCTTTGAAACAAATTGTCCAAAATGTTAACATTCTTGGTTGTGGTTTTTATACTGCTGAGACTAGCCTCTAAATGATTCTAGCAGATAGGACAGTGGCTTGTTACTGTTTGATTCTGTATTCCACATGATACCATTGTCCATCTTGATTGTTTGTTGCTGCAGTTTCCTGCTTAGTTAATGACATTCCTGGGCTCTCTCGCTGACCACTGTTACTGTGTGATTCTGTATTCCACATGAAACCTTTGTACATTAAAGGTATAACGATTGTTTATGTGCTTGCTTGTTGATGCAGTTTCCCATGTAGTTATCACATTCCTTGGTGTCCTCACTGACCACTGGGTGCTGCATATCCTTGCCATAGATTCCTGAGTCCTACATTCCCTGAGTGTGTGTGATGCTATTTGTCCTGTTTAGTACCGCTTGTAATGCATGATGAGCTGTGTAACCAAAAGTTGTTTTCATAACTGGGACATTTCTGATTTGACAGTTTACTGGTTGGTAACATATCAACAAACAAAATCCAGAATCTGGTCCCACAGGAAGGCCTTGTCGGCCTTAGTTAAGATAATTAAGAAAGGTGGTAATATTTTCAGAGAACATGCTATCAGGTGCCTCTCCATGCCAAGATTGCAGAGAAAATAATATTAACCTGTTGTTTAACATTCTGGGACATTTTCGTTATTTTTTGCATTCTGATGGTTATTTTATTATGCCACAATATGATGATAGTAGATCTCTGAGGTTTGCATGTATTTCTGTGTTTCTTTGCTGATGAAGTTTTGTCACCTCCAAGTCCTTTGTGTTCCTTAATCCTATTTTGTAAAGCTGCTGTATGCTTTGTGTTTCTCTAGAGGAGATCCGTTACGCCACAAAATGAAGCACAAGCAGGAAGGACACTAATTGTCATCTACAATCCAAGAATTGATTCTATGTCTTTAGTTATGTCTTGTTATGACTTGATGTTAAGTTCACACTCTCTTAATGTGTTGTGGAAGAAGGATAAATGGACATGGAGAAATAATGTCTCAAACGTGCAGAAATGTGAAGGCTATCAATAGAAGAACTACATGCAGGCGAGACATGTGTCAGAACAGTTAGCTGGATATGTTAATGTTGCATAATTATGATTTCATGTTATCCTTTACGAAACAAAAACGTTAAATGGTGAAAATTAAGAACAGATTATTTGTTTTATGTCAAAATGCATGTCTTTCTTATATTTACTTGTACATTGTTTTGGCGATTACTGTTCTCTTTTTTTTTTTTCCCCCATTTCAAAATGTGAATTATTCTAGACTGGTTTATGTGTTTTTCCTTGGTTATGTCTTTATTTTGTTGTTTGTTCGTTGCTATGGGGTTGCTGGCTATTGTCCTGGCAGCCGAACTTCCATAAGTAGGTTAAAGGTGAAGGGCCCTACTTGACCCCATGGGCTGTATTGGGTATATGGTGCTATTCAAATATTGGCATAGACCAGTCGGCAGTTGACGGGTGATGTGATCAGTGTCCAAGGCCATTTCCTGGTACCCATTTTAGGCTGCCAGTCCAGGTCAGATTTAAAAAATCTCCATTTCATTGGGGGTTCAAACACACAACCACTGGATTGACAGGCAGGCATGTTAGCCATTGCTACAATGGCTCCCTGAATACTTAGCTGCAGCATAATTTTGTTTTCTCTCCTGCTCCTGTCTCTGTCTTTTCCCTATATCCACTTTCTCTTTTTCTCTCTTTTTTTGCTGTCTGTGTCCTATATTCATCTCTCTCTCTCTCTCTCTCTCTCTCTCTCTCTCTCTCTCTCTCTCTCTCTCTCTCTCTCTCTCTCACTGTCTATCTGTCGGACTATCTACCTGTCTGTCTGTCTCTGTTCAGTGTTTTTTCTATGTGAATCTAATATGCACAATAGATTATTGATGTACAAAAGATTAGTAGTTGGAAGGGCCGAATATAGCCTGCGTGCCCAATTTGTGACCCTTTGAAAATAAAATTTGCTCGTTCTCTCTCTCTCTCTCTCTCTCTCTCTCTCTCTCTCTCTCTCTCTCTCTCTCTCTCTCTCTCTCTCTCTCTCTCTCTCTCTCTCTCTCTCTCTCTCTCATGTCCTATAGCTGTTTCCTTCTGCTCTTCCATCTCATTGCTGTCCATGTCCTTGTCTTGTCTACCACTGCCGTCCTTGCTCCTCTCTGTCTTGTATGATATCTTGGTCTATTGATGATTGCTGGATTCACCCCCCCCCCCCCCCTCACCTCTTGTATTATCTTCCATTGTGTAAATACTTGATCATAAACTCCTTAAACTTATCATGTGATGTTTTTTGTTACAAATGCATACAGGTGGGTTCCTGCCATTCATATGCCAGTGAGTTACAAGGCCACTTGTTGTTGATGTGATTATTTGAAGACCTTGTAAGAGATTATCAGTTGCCAGTCAGCACCAAGTGATATAATTATAGGATACTATTTGATTGTCAAAACATAAGCACACAGCACATACATTCTGTATATAAACATTTTAGTCTGTAGACCAGGGGGCGTGGAACATTTTTTTTCTGCCAAGGGCTATTTGAATATTTATAACATCATTCGCAGGCCATAACAAAATTATCTTAAAAATTAGCCTGTTATATGTGGTGGAACAGTTACCTCTCTCGTAATGTGATGGGGCTGTGGTGAAGACGTTATGAATGCAATTCTATATCCCACTTGCCACATTAGAAACTCAGCTGTGGCCGAGTTGGAAGCAGGCCACTTGATGCTGGTTTCCATACAATGGTATGAGTGCTGGTCGTTCAGAAAGTAATGGCAAACTAGCGCATGTAAACATGCCAAGAAATCACAAACAGCCAAAAAAATTCCCGGGGGAGACTGTGACGTCCTGTAAACAATCTGCAGCTAACATTGTGATCGGAGGAACGTTTTGGAGAGGTGTGGGAGGATACATAGTATCGGTGATATTGCTACTAGATTTATTAACAATGGTTTATAAAGCTCCTAGATTTATTGATAATTGTTTATATTGCTCCTAGATTTATTAATGATTGATTATAAAGCTGCTAGATTTATGGGTGATTGTTTATAAAGCACCTAGATTTATTAAATTTCGAGCCCTGCCTGCGGTTATCTTTAGTATGGTCAGATCAAATGTGTTTGCTGGTCTTATGTGGCCCGCCCTTGTTTTAAGACTAAGTATATGTGGCTTAGAGGTTATGACTTTTCTCCGTAATCTCGTATACTCTCGTCAGGTAACGTGATGACGGTTCAAATCAGCAGTGGTTCGAATCGCATCGGTAACTCACGGGGTATGTGAGCCGGCCGCTCAGAAAGCAATGGCAAACTACTGAGCGTAATCTTGCCAAGAGATCAACATACAGCTGAAAGATGCTGGTGTTGACAGCTAAGTCCTGTAAAAGGATATGCTAAAAAAAAAAAAATATGTAAGAGAGATAACTCTGGCTTCGTTTATGAGAAAGTGCGGCTATTATCTGCCCCTGGCTGTCGTTATTCAGAGTATTAACCTCGTCATGAGACACCATATGTTGGGTGTTGTCTAGTAAATTAACTCTTAAAGGTCACAGAAAGTTTGAAATGGATTGCTCTATGCCTATTTTAATTTACTGTTACAGATGAATGATTGCTATGGTTTTACATATTTGCTGACACTCTATGGAGTAGTAAAGGGGTTGTTTAAATGTTTACCTCTCGCAAAACAAAACATAAATATTAAGTGTAGATTATGATATTCTCAGCGTTTGGAAATATCTCCGTCATATACTGTACCAGCCTTTAAGAGTTAAGACACAGGGAGGAGTGGAGAGAGAGTAGCAAGACACAGAGATAGGACAGCGATAGCAATGAGATGGAATAGCAAAAGGAAATTGCTGTAGGGTGAGAACAGGAGAGAGAAAGAGAAGACAGAGAAAGATATGTATATAAGAGAGAAATGAATATACAGAGACATAGTTCAAGAGAAAGTGTAATGAAACACTGAAGGTAATTGATTCATCTAACACAGTGGAATGCACAAAGACAAGTCTAACAACAGGAGACTGTATTTATGTTTGTGAGTAATTAGACATTTCTGCCTAGCCTTTCATGTAGACTAGATCACCGTATAATGAGGTGTTTGACCAGCTCTGTTACTCACCACTCATCATTCCCAGACAAAGCTGGGTTGGCTCCAGAGCAATACAGGTTAGATAGTTCTGCCTCTGCTAGGATTTGAACCCTGTCTTGGTATGTAAGTGAAGAAACTATGATGCCAATGTGTGTATATTCACAGTGGTTTAGAAAGATCACTGATGGCAGGCTTGGTTCCTGGGGGAAGAGGCCGACCAGTACAATGGTGGGCACAGGACATTGAAGACATCACAGGGACATTGAAGACATCACACATGACATTGAAGACATCACACGGGACATTGAAGACATCACACAGGACATTGAAGACATCACATGGGACATTGAAGACATCACACAGGACATTGAAGACATCACATGGGACATTGAAGACATCACACAGGACATTGAAGACATCACATGGGACATTGAAGACATCACACAGGACATTGAAGACACTCAAGGCATGAGAATGGTGAGATTGGAGAACTGATTGGGAGGGGAGGTTGGTTGCGTGCGTTTGCTCACTTTTAACTCCATACACGTGCTTCTACTTCTAGTGCACTGGACTGATTTTTGTGTCGGGATTAGCTTTCCCAATTACCAGCATTCCTCGCCATCAGGAGCACCCACTCTGACTTCAGAGGCAATTTTAATTTTCATCCCCAAGTCAAGGACGAGAAGTCAACATTTTAGTCCAACTGATCGAGGTAGGAGTAACCTGCTACCTCAGCATAGGCAAACCGGAAGTTTAAGTGCGAGGAGTCTTATCCATTCCGCCATGCTGATCATTTGGATCTGGATTTTGGTTGGCAGTTCTCATCACAGTCCCTGGGTGTTGGATCATTTGTCTTGGGTTTTTGCCTTGTCAGTCCACATCACAGTCCCTGGGTGTTGGATAATTTGTCTTGGGTTTTTGCCTTATCAGTCCACATCAAAGTCCCTGGGTGTAGGATAATTTGTCTTGGGTTTTTGCCTTGTCAGTCCACATCAAAGTCCCTCAGTGTTGGATAATTTGTCTTGGGTTTTTTCCTTGTCAGTCCACATCAAAGTCCCTCAGTGTTGGATAATTTGTCTTGGGTTTTTTCCTTGTCAGTCCACATCAAAGTCCCTCAGTGTTGGATAATTTGTCTTGAGTTTTTGCCTTGTCAGTCCACATCAAAGTCCCTCAGTGTTGGATAATTTGTCTTGGGTTTTTTCCTTGTCAGTCCACATCAAAGTCCCTCAGTGTTGGATAATTTGTCTTGGGTTTTTTCCTTGTCAGTCCACATCAAAGTCCCTCAGTGTTGGATAATTTGTCTTGGGTTTTTTCCTTGTCAGTCCACATCAAAGTCCCTCAGTGTTGGATAATTTGTCTTGGGTTTTTGCCTTGTCAGTCCACATCAAAGTCCCTCAGTGTTGGATAATTTGTCTTACGTTTTTTCCTTGTCAGTCCACATCAAAGTCCCTCAGTGTTGGATAATTTGTCTTGGGTTTTTTCCTTGTCAGTCCACATCAAAGTCCCTCAGTGTTGGATAATTTGTCTTGGGTTTTTTCCTTGTCAGTCCACATCAACGTCCCTGGCTGTCAGATAATTTTGCTTGGATTTTGCCTTGTCCACATCAAAGAAGTCCTGCACTAAATCAGCTATACAGTATAGATTAGTACATGTTTGCCTGGAGTGTTTATATGCAGATATTGAAATTCAGATGATTTATTGTGCCAATGAATGACATAATGTGTGTGCTGTGCAAATTATGTTTACTGGTGATGAACATAATAATGTTACTTGAACTCAGAAACTACTTGCCAAGATCTAATATTTGCTGTTTTAGAAATTTGTACTCATTTTTCAACATGACATAAAACTTATATAATTGGAGGATGAAATGTGTCATTATTGTGCCTTGTTAAGACATGGTATCAGCATGAAAGGTATTGAATTCATCAACATAACCAGAGTTTTCATTTATTTAGTCCATGTGATCATGCCTGTGTCACAATTTTGGTTTCATTTCATATATGAATAATTGCTTGCCCTGTCACAGAATGTATACTTTTTGCACAATGTTACAAGTTTAAGTCATAAATAGAAAGAAACCACACATTAACATTAAGAGTGATCCGACACCTATACATTTGTAATGACAAGCATTCATTATTTTTTGTTCAGTTTTCTTTGCATGATTTGTCTCCCCATTATATTTTCTCCCACCCATTTAACCCCCCTTGATAAAACTTTCCCCTGTTATGTCTAAACACACTGTTCATGATTCCATTAATAACTATATTCCACCATTGTTGTATATTCCATTTCCGATGATTAAAATCTATTTACAAACATTTACTTTGTTTGTTTGCATGATTCCAGAGAGTTGTTTGTATATTGATCTGGTTTGTTGATCTGTTACTGCAAGTGCAAGAATTCTCATCTGAAGTTTTCTCTCTTCAGAGAGTCACTCTAGACCAGTGGTTCTCAACCTTTTTTGGCCCTTTCACCATATGTCAGAATGTCATTCCCCTCTTTCCGCATTTTGTATACTCACAGTATTTTATGAACATACCAAATTAATCATATTACAATAAATAAACAGTTAAAACGTAAAAGAATTGTCACTTAATAGGATATTGTGCCTGAAGTCATTTTCAGTCTGCCAATCTGTGGTCTTAATTCTCCTCCCCACCCCCTCCCCTACCCCCTCACGGAAGCCCTAAAATTCCCCCCTACGGGGGATCTCCCCACCGGTTGAGAATCACTGCTCTAGACATAGTCACTCTAGTCATGAGGTTGGTGTTTGTTGAGTTTTCTCTCTTCAGAGTCTCTCTAGACATTGGGCTGATGTTTGTTGAGAATGAAATATCTAGAACCTGTTGGGGAAACACTGCCAGCTTAGGTCTGAGCTGAGTCAAGAACCAATATCACAGCACTCAGGACATTCCCATACATGCTCCGTCCTCATCTGCACACAGCCAGCGAAGAGTCCCAATACTGATAGTACCAGTAGCAGTCTGAGTATGTTTCCATTTGGCCTTTTCTCAGAGTCCTGCATGTTGGCCAGTTCCGCTGATCACTCCCTACAGCACTATTCTCTTCAAGTCGTGATGGTCTCACATTTCGTCTGCACCATACACACGATTCCAAAGGGCCTCGACCATCTCTGTCTTATCATTCAGCAATACCCCACCAAGGGGTGCAGACTCAACCAGTCTGCTCTTTTCCCGCTATACCAGCTTGTCCTGGAGAAAAAAAACTCCAACAGATGCCCTGTTTGTGATTGTTGAATGGAAGCCTGCCACTCTGCCCGGAGTATGCCTGTCCTCACTGTTCATTTAGGTCCAAATGCAATCACTCTATGTGTGTGCAGTGTAGACCCGTAGTCTGGTTGATTCTATACTTTTGTTTGAATGTGGACAATGTATGGGTGTGGACAATGTATGGATGTGGAATATATTCTTAATGTATCGCCAAATGTGACCTCCCATTTTGGACAGAAGGACTATATATCACCATTCGAGGGACATTGTGTTATTTGTTTCGTTCTGTGATATCTTCAGCAATTTTAATGCTCAGTGAACGGAAATGCTTCAAATAAAAACTGTAAAAGTGTGATAGGAATTAGAATAACCATGTCATTCACTTGTAACCTGTCAATATTGTTATGGATGTCAAGAGTGTTGAGCATGTTACATCAATGTGCAGATGAACACGGTGACGCCATAAGGATACTGTAAAGATGGCCACCCCACTTTTGACATGCACTAAAGAGGAGCAGCGTTCTGTTATCCATTTTTTGATCAGTGAAGGAGTGAAACCTATAGAAATTCATCAGTGAATTAAGGTCCAATATGGCTTTACATGTCTTCAGTCCAGCAAGTGTATGTGTGGAGTAGAAAGTTTCAAAATGGCGTGACTTCTGTGACAGATTTCACGATTGGGTCAGGCACGCGGAGTAGTGACCACAGAGTGGTTACACACGCGACCAAGAGAATTGTCTTTCTACAGGAATCCAAGCACTTTAACAGTGCTGGAGGACTTGCATTGACCGCAGTGGTGATTACATCGAAAGATAGTACATTTGTTCTTCAGAGTTGAGTTGAGTCAAGAACCGACATCACTGCACTCAGGACATTCCCATACGTGCTCAGTCCCCTCGTTCAACAGCCAGCGAAGAGTCATACTACTAATTGTTCCCACCGCTATCTGATTAAATGTTCTCCTGGTCTTCCCTCTCAGCTTTGAGATTCTTCCAGAACCCCTGCTGTTCCTCCGCAATCTCATTCTTTCTACATATGGGTTCTCAATGTTTCCTCCTCCTCCACCTGGTCCCATAAGCACTCGACCACCTCCCCCTTGTCCATAGGTGAGATACCACCAAGAGGTGCATTCCCTGCTAGCCTATCAGCCTGTTCATTCCCCCGTACCCCCGCATGGCCACGGCAAAATATCCATACAGTTCTCAAAATCTGTGACCTCTGAAGCGACGAGAGCCATTCCACACGAAACATTCCTTTCTCCACCTTGCTAAGCATATTCTTTGAATCTGTAATGAACACGTGTGTTGCAGTAGTCTCCTCTAGCCACCGGAATGCTGCTGTTACTGACTCCACCTCCATTCTTATGCTGGAGGTCGTAGTCTCATATGCCAGGCTCTCCTTTTTCAAGACTCGCCCATTAGCCTTGCAATAAAGCCCCAGCCACTACGTCTGTTTCTCACCACTGACCCATCGGTGTAGATGACTATGTCACCTTGATGTGTGTTGCTCTGGATCAGCTGTTGCACTTCAAACTCAGTGCGGCCCTCTGCCCATTCTCTGCACTCACGACCCAGTGTTATTATTACATTGTGCCAGTCCGTCATGTCATCCGGAACTTCAACCCACTCTCTTTCACGATTGATGGTCTCTAGATCCCACACCTGCCTTATAGAAAGTTCCGCCTGTGCCATCCACGACCTGCCTCGTCTTAGTCTATGACCCTTGACCATATCCATTGCTGCATGCAGCGGGTGATCCCTGACTGCGGCAACTCTCAGGTACCATTTTCATTTCATTTTCACACTTAAAGAAAGAACACTTTAAAGGTGTTCACTTGAAGCCCTTTCATAATACTTGTTCATATGATTGTGTACACTGTTTGGTCCAACAATACTTTTGGATTTGGTACTGATTCAGTTAACTGACATACCGTGGGCCTCTATGGCTGCAAGTACATAGATAGTGGTCTAACTGAAGATGGAGACAGAACATATAGCGTGGTACCCGATAGATTGGGCAGAGCTGGGAGACAAAGTCAGTTTGTTCGAATCCGTCTCCATGGAGATTCGAATGATACATGACCACCGACCCGAAAGGTGAATGTGATGTTCACTGCGCCACCTGGGCTCTGGACGATAGAAGACTGGGGGTGGGGGAGGGGGTGGTGGTGGTTAGTGGCATGTCTTTTACAGGGCATGGCAGTTAAGCCCAGCATTTTTTTGTTTTGTTTTTGGATTTTTGTGGTTTCTTGGCAAGTTTACATTCAGTAGTTTGCCATTGCTGTCTGAAAGACCGGCATGCGTACATTTGTATGGGAACCAACCCAAGGCGGTCTGCTCCCAGATAACCCGCAGCTGAGTGTTAAAGACGGTATGCGGGATTACAAATTGCTTTTGTAACACCTTCGCCACGGAGGCGGCTGGAATATCTGGACAAACAGGAACCTGTCGCTGCAGCCTGCTCGAGTGGATAAGAGCTCTCGCTCTTAAGCTTTTAGTGTGCTAATGCCGAGGAAGGGGTTCAAGCTCTACACCGGTTAGTTGGACTGAAGTGTTGACTTCTCACCCTTGGCTAGGGGACGTAAATTACAAGTACCTTAGAAGTCAGAGTGAATCCGCCTGATGGCGATTGACACTGGTAATAGGAAAAGCTAAACCACACGCAAAAATGAGCCCAGTGCTATTAGACGTAGAAGCACGAGAACTGACTATGTTTGAGTTTAAAGCTAGCAAACGCATAAAAAAGGGGGAAGAATTGTAAACGATAAAATGTAGCCAATCTTTATTGCGAAGACGGCACTTGATTGAGTGGCAAGTTATATCACCATCACATAGAAACAAAAAATACACACAATTAGTATATTAAACAAGTTATTGTCACGAAAGGTGATGTGGGTGATATTGAAGACACATGAACGTGCAATATGACTGGGCACTTCAAAAAACAAAATACACTTACGCAGTCTAACGATTTCAACAAATCTTTGTCAACAGACAACAGTTTCACCCGAGACATAACAGTAGTGGCACGCTTGATGGACACAGAGTTATAAGGTGGCTTCGTTGGTTATGTGCCATGCCGGTAAGCAATCTTACACGATCACCAGAGTCGTGGATCAAAACTGTTCTTGTCTCGACCATATCATGTGGTCAAGCCATCCAGATATTTACTTTTTTCCGTCCCCTTTTCCCCCTCGATATTGCAAATTGTCAACAATTTATCTAGTTTATTTCCTTTCATAACGTGCCCAAAATAATTTGACTGTCTACGTCTAATTTCTCTAATCAGTTTGCGGCCTCTTGCAGGACTTGCTCGTTGGTTTTTCTGTCTGTATTTTTTGCATATTCCGCAGAAACCACATGTCTACTGCTATTGGATGTTTTTGAGCCTGTCTGCTCAATGTCCACGTCTATATAAAAGTACAGGTTCTGTGTAGCATTTCAACACTTTTTTTTTTCTAAATTGACATCATTTTATTAGTCAGTATGTTCTCCATTTTGCAAAAGGCTACCTTTGCCCTAGAAATTCTTGTTCTAATCTCTTCAAGACACCTCCCTTCAGATGTTATGACTGTTCCGAGATAGTTGGATCGATTCACTTGTTAAAGAATATTCTCAGTTATCCATATATTGCACTTTGGTATTTCTTGCTTCTTAGAGACGACCATAAATGCTGTCTTCTTACAATTTAATTCTAACCCTAGTTGTTCACTGTGTATAATAAACATATCTACTAAATGTTGCAGATCCTTTTCATTGTCTGTAATCAATACTGTATTACCCGCATTTCTAATGTTATTGATGTTATGTCCCCCAATGGCGATTTCTCTCATATCTTCTACATTTCTAAACATAGGAAGGCAAATGCATTGTTTGGTCAAATGACATAATCGGCACAAGGACGAAAACCTCCACTGAGATCACTGATAGAGAGACATGTCGACCCATCATCGCCGATTGAAACCTCCACTGAGATCACTGATAGAGAGACATGTCGACCCATCATCGCCGATTGAAACCCCCACTGAGATCACTGATAGAGAGACATGTCGACCCATCATCGCCGATTGAAACCTCAACTGAGATCACTGATAGAGTGACATGTCGACCCATCATCGCCGATTGTAATGAAATAACAGACCTATTTACACAGAAATATCAACCGGGAAACCTTTAAGGCCAATAAAACAACAGGACAGAACAGGACAGTTCATCCTTGGACTGTATTACGTGAGACGACAGTCAGTGACGGACAGACTGACTTTAGGTGAAGGACAGAACGAGATCCCTTTCCTGAGAAGCACTAGAGACCATGACTAGCCTAAGACGACACAAGAACCCTGAGACAGCGCCCGGTCAGAGATCACGTGATGCTAAACCCCGGACGAAACCTGGGGAGACGAGACTAGACTGTGAACGAGAGAGGACGTGTCCGTGTGTTGGCTAGAGCGAGTGAACTGTATAATCGAGACAAGTGTTTGATAGCACTGAGAGCGTTATTGTACAATTAGTACAATATTGCGTGTGCGCTAGTTTGTGTGAACTAAGATACTATTGTGCGAGCGAGCGAGCGCATTGCTGATTGATATGCATATTGTGTGACAATATTATGATATTTGATAATGTACCCATTAAAAATATACACATGTTACTTATACTATAGTCAATCGGCTTTATTGTACATGTTAATTACCTGTCACGACACAAGACAAACGAGTGAAACGTTGACAGACCCATTAGACAACATAACAATTGAAAGCTGTAGTTACCGACCGGAATTCGAGCCTGTCACCTCCAAATAACGATGGCGCCTCGCTAATATAATAACAGTAAAGTCTGCACGTTTAGAGTCACATTCTGGAGTCTCCGGAGGCAGGCAGCCTTCTGTTTTTTATTTGTCTATAATGACGTCATCAGAGCCGCCTAACAAACTGGAGCCACCGCACCTCATTTTTGTATCTTTGGCTTGTTAAGTCCGATGTTTTGGCGAGAATTTTTAAAAGTCTGGTCTACTAAGGGTATTATTTTGGAGGATACTGTCCTTCACGTGTCCTCCTTCTTTGTCTATATTGACGTCATCAAAATCGTCTAACAACTGGAGCCTCCGCTCATCAGTTTCCTATCTTTGGCTTGTTAAGGTCGATGTTTTGACGGGAATGTCTGGTCTACCAAAGGGGTGGAGGAGGACGAGTAGTTGTGAGGGGTCCGCCGTGTAGTGACCACAAGTCCGAGTACTGTAGTGACCACAAGTCCAAGTAGTGACCACAAGTCCTAGTAGTGACCACAAATCAGTGTCACCGATCACAAGTCCGTCCATCGAGTAGTAACTAGTATTGGCATCCGACCGTTGTACTTAGCGTGTGCTTAATATAACATAAACGATGCGAGACTCACAATATGCACAGACTGCATCTGTTACAAAAAGAATAACGGTCACTTCAAATTTCACATAATTGCGGCCAGGGGATTATAGGCTCGGTGTCTGTATAATTCTGGTACCAGTATACAAAATCAATAACACTCGACGCATAAGTGCGGTCAGGGGATTATAGGATTAACCTTCACTGTAGGCACATCTACATAGAGATTACTGTTCGCTAAAGAAGCAATAACACTCGCCTCGTTGTTTCGCACAATTGTGGCCAGGGGATTATAGGCTTAACCATCACTGCAGACAGAGCTGTGTGCAGACTAATTTATTTTGTCAAGTGGGTTTTGTCACATCGACAAAAACGGAGTATATATACTGTGAAATATTCACTGTACACTCCATTCTCTGCCAGGCGCTCAACCAGATATCTCGGGGGAAAACAGACAGGACAGTAGTACAATTTCTGGTATTTGATTTTGATTTTAGGTCCCTTCATAGGTCAAGACCTAAATAAATCTTTATATGAAGAGTATAGGACCCGAAGTATGACGTCACGAAAGCGGACCTACGGGGCAAGGGATATAACTCAAGAATAAATAATGGAATTGTTTGCATTGATATCTCCCTTTTTAAAATTTCGGGTTAGGGATTATGGTTACAGTGCTCTTCCTCCTCGGTTTCTTCTGTATGATATGGTAGTATACGGAGCTTTGCATTGTTACCTCCCTTTTTTAATTTAGGGTTAGAGTTAGGGTTAGGGTTAAGGTTAGGGTTAAGGTTGATGTTAGGCGTTAGGGTTGAGCTTAGGATTACGGTTAGGGTTAAGGTTGAGGTTAGGGTTTGGGTTATGGTTGATGTTAGGGTTAGGGTTTGTATCCGTTCTGTGCGCCCGCCTGGGAGTATAAAGCATCAATGTCAACATGTAGTCATAGTAAACATGGACAACCATGAAAATTGTACTTAGTTAAAAAGTAAATATGGCATGTATATGATCTGTAGTGGGTCGTAGTGTCTTTTACACTATCATCATATAGAATACACCTCTTTAAATGAAAACCTTAAAAAAGTAAAGATGGCTAGTATTAACAGTTGTAAGGGGTATGGCTTAGTGAACTTCGTTGTTAATGGGTGTCTGAGTGGTGAGGCATCCAGATAAGTGCTTCCAACCATTAGCATAATACGGTATCAGATCTTTAAATGAAAACCTTAAAGCAAAAAGTAAAGATGGCCTCCGGTGTCCCTGTGGGTGCCGGGTTCAAATCCCAGTGGGGAGGTCTAGTGGTAGAAGAAATATTGATTATGTTCTTGTTAATTAGCTGTGATGACAATATTAACCTGGCTATGTTTAGAAAATGAGAAGTGGTGTGCAGGGATGACGACTATGTCTAGTTGGTACTTCAGATGCCGTGGAGGTGACCGATTCGAATATAGATACTTTGTCATTGGTAAGAGTACCAATCGTCAGAGTGTGGGGTGTCTAGTTGGTCATACGGGTTAGGCTTAGGTTCGATCTGTCCTTTCGTGTCCCTGTGTCCACAAGTCCGAGGGAAAACATAGAGGCATCCGACTTCACAGCTTAACTTAACATAACATAAACGGGATAACACAATATACCCATAAACGACGCAATCTTTTACAAAACCAGTAATATTCATCTGTATATATGACTAATCCTGGGGGGGGGGATTTATCTTCGTCGATACAAAGGGGTTGGGAATGTAATAATACTCGCCATAATCACAGGGAGGGGATTATAACGTATGTCGTCTAAACCCGAGGTATATCTCCATTATTATAAGGTAGTCAGAAAACCAATATCACTAGCCTAGATTCCTCTCATAATTGCGACCAATGGCTTATAGACAACCGTTATTGCAAAAGCAGCTGTGTGCAGACTAAAGGTCACGTGGTCTAGGCCATATCGAAAAAAAATCGGTGTTTACATACTGTAGAATATTCACTGTACAAAGCAGTCTCTACCAGCCAAGCAGATCGGGGAAACCAGACAGAACAACCTCTTGTTACGAGTCCACAGAAGCAGATATTGTTTATCAAACGATAAGCATATATCACGCAGAAGCATCGTTCTCTGACAACCTCAAGAAAGATCTCAACATGTGGCAAGTCGCTAATGGTAAGCTGGACGTTGAAAAATCTTTCACATTTCCATTGTTTCTTCATGTGGACACACCGTTAACCTAACCCAAAAAAAAGTATAATACATGGGATATATAGGACTAGATGCATATAAGTGATGAGGAAACAACAAAACATTGTCTTAATACTTCATCTTAGGCTATGTCGACCTGGAATGGAGCTGTCAGTCGAACCTTTTAAAAATATATAGTTACGATGGTGCCTTAATATATACTATTAATATTGGGTAGCCGTATGAGAATTCGAACGTGTTTTCTAGCGGGATCTACATTCCCATGTTCACTATGACTTTATGGCCTTATAAAATTGAGGGGTACATGTCCGATCGAGAGCTAATAATGATAATATGTGTTTCGGTAAAGTTGTTATATTACCTTATTCTTATCTATGTTTTGCAAATACAGATGACCCGGAAAAACTAATTGAGAAACTGTGGAGTCTAATAAGAGCGGAACCACACAGAGAATGCATGGACTGCTTTCATCGCAATTTCCAACAATCGTAACCACTCATGGATTCGTTTATGGAGTTTCGGGCTAAAAGTTATAGTTGTTATGATCTAGTGAAGTGCCGACTGCAGGTTGTGATACAACAACACTTCACCAAAGACGAAATAATCACGCTAACGTCAGTAGAATTGACAACTGTCTCCACGAATATAACGACCAACATGCTACTCCGAAACCATCTCTAGCCAACAGTGAACGCCTATCGTCACCATCAACCTTATCGTTCAGTCAATCTACACTGGTGGATGGGTGGTAAGCGGCTACATATAAAGAAATGGTTGTAATATAATTACAGATGTGTCGTCAATAACTGAACAAGTCTCAATATGAAGAAGCTTAGGGTGGGTGTGAAGAGTTTTTATATATAAATATACTTAGGTATTGTTCTTTCTTCTCAGGTTGTGTCTCATAGGGGTGGCTTCAGAGTGGTATATCAGTCGAAGGACCATTACTGGAACAAACACCACATGCCACCATTTATATAGTGTTAGTGGTAAATAGGTGTATCCTAGTGTGAAAAGAGTGAATATCATCGCACAAGCTACCACAGTGTTTGATCAAGTGCAATTGTCTGTCGTCCCAACAACCCTTTAGTGTGACCCTAGTGTCACACCAACAATCTGTTCAAGAACTTGTTATTATTTGTGAAGAACACAGACTAAGCAAGCTTTTATAAGTTGGGTGACACGAGTGTCAAATTCCTCATTCGGTCGAGACGAAAAAGATGTCTACTAAACCAACAGACCTTCATCTAGCTGAACTCAGACCGGTTGTCACTAAACAATATACACTGAACAAAGAAAGAGTGGTCAGAAACAATATCAACAGAGATGCACACCCAACTGGTTTACTCGTTAAACGGATTAACTCCGGTCAATGTGTTACTATAACATTCGACAGAAGTCACTATGAGTCGTTTCGAAACCGCATGTTTAGCTATTACAAGAGGCAACGCATTGAAACCAGACAAGACTTGAATGGGGTACCTGTGGAAGACCTGTTTTTAACACCACTGGTTAAGATCCATATGTATCAAACGAAAATGAAACTTTTCGCCCAAGGAAAGGTTGACAATATTAATTCTTGGTTAGAAATAGACTTTATCGAACTTGAAAAACTCGATACAGACGAATAGACACACAAACAGCCTTCCCGAGCAGAAGGCATGATCGTTCAGTTGATCATTAAACAACATGAACATTAAAATATTCTTGGACAATTAAAAATGTTTGTGCTTGTTTTCACAGGTGTGGTATACGGGTCAGCTAGGTGAAATGTAAAAGACTTTGTATCCTCGAGGTCAAACAGATACTAAGTCACTGAAATATAAAGACATAGTACCAAGCTACTGATATCAACCAACTAGTATCAAGGTATATTATTGACACCCAGAAGCCTTATGTCCACTCCTAAGAAAGAAGGCCACCAGTGTATCACCTGTGGAAAAGTCTTTAAGGAAAAATACAATCAAGCTCGGCATCTTCACTCTGTTCACAACACCGAAACTCATGCATGCCACCTCTGTGGCACTATTTTCAACAGAAAAGACAACCTACAACGACACATACAAACATACCACCAGACACCCACAGTAGCATCACGAAAAAGGACGACACCCGTTGACACAATACCTCTAAAACACAGACACACAACTACTGCTCATATAGTAGCAGGGGAGCGGATATCCAACAAAAATATACAGCCAATTTGACATGCTTTAGAGTGTACTGCAAGGAACTGTTGATCATGTTACCCAATCAGGTAGTGGTATTAGAAGAAAGAGACGACCAGCGCCACCGGGTGATACTAGTAAACATATAACACTAACAACTTGACCTAGCCGGGTTCATAAGAAGAAGTATTCGGATATTTTTGCATGCTGGTTCTGAGTCACCCAAATACTTGTGAGTGTCTTCATTCTGGAGCCTAAACAAACGGGGTATATGTTGATTGGTGTTAGTTGTGCGATGAAATCGACAACACCCTCGCTATTTGATAGTCAACCAACCTATAGTCAGTGTATAAACAGAGCCCACCAACCCGGAGACAAGCAATCCATGACTACTCAGACAACTGTATACCACTGGGGGGGGGGGGGGGGCATGAAAGAAGAGACAACGTGTATAGCTGTCCATATATGAAAATAAGCAAGAGAAAAAGAACACCTTTGTCTTTGTTCTTTATCTTCCATATTGTATATGGTTGCAGATCTGTGTGTTCGATTATGTTTGTAGTTCATTATATCTGTGTACTTTTGTGATAATTTACTTGTCTCGCTGTTAAAATGTGTATTTGTGTAGCTAAACCTGTCTCCCTGTTCCCTTGTTCTTGTGCAATCTTATAAATGATTGATTGATTGATTGATTGATTTAGTAACCGACGTCACAGCTTTTGCGGTATTCCCATAAGTGCTCTGTCCCCATCCTCAGCAGCCAGCGAAGAGTTCCAACACTAATAGTTCCAGTAGCAATCTGATATGTCCGCCTCACCTTTCTTCTGAGCGCTGAGCATCGGCCAGATCCCATCGTCACACATCGCTGCCTCATTCTTACTAGACTATGGTATTCCATTTTTCCCTGAGGTGTACACGTGCTCCCACAAGGCCGCAACCACGTCTGCCTTGTCATGCATCAATACTCCACCAAGTTTTGCCGAGCTAGCCAATCTATCCGCCTGATCGTCTAAATATATCGAATGAAATAAGAACATTTGTTAGCCAAGTATTAAAAATGTTGGCCAAATTTAGAAATAGCTCACCCAAACTGATAAATATGTTGACCAAAACAAGAATGTATGTTAGCCAAATTAATAAAAACAATGGAGACTCATCAAAAATAAAAGTATATCCCACACACACACACACACACACGCACGCATTCACGCACACGCACGCACGCACACGCACACACACACAAACACACAAACACACACAAACACACACACACACTATGTTATCGTTCAGTAGATCATTAGAATATAAAAATAACAAAATATTGCTGGTCACTAAATGGTTTGTGCTTGATGGTTTTCACAGGTGTATGGGGTCAAGGTGGTGAAAGACAAAGAACACGTATCCTTGTATACAAGCATCTATTATTATTATATTTATATATATTATTATTTATATTATTATTATACTATTTATATTATAAAGTGGGCTGAAAATATACACTTTTGTACAAACCTGCTATCGTCACAAAAGAACCAGCATCTGCTACCTTATTATCAACCAGAAACATGGCCACTCCTCAGAAAGAAAGCAAAACGTGTACCACGTGTCAGAAAAACTTCACAGAAAAGCGCAGTCTGCTTCGGCATCATCGCACAGTTCATGGCAGTAGTGTACAAAGTCATTCGTGTCCTATATGCGGCAAGCCATTCAATAGAAAAGATAGTCTACAGAGACACATAGCACATACCAGCAATCACCCATGGACACAACTCAGGGTACACACAGGGGCACAAACCAGACGGCACCAATGGACACCACACCTGTATCATCATACTCATCACCATCACCACCACCACCACCACCACCATCATCATCATCATCATCATCAACGTCATCATCATCAATCATCATCATCATCATCATCATCAAAAACACGCAAAAGACCAGCCTCAACAAAGACACACAGTTCTAAAAAACAGAAACATGACACGAATATTCTAGAAGACTTAGTAGACGAAGAAGTAGCTATTTTAGAAGCCGAAGAATTATATTCATTACGCACACTTCCACTAGCCCTACAACAAACATACAGGGACAAGTGGGAAGCCATCAGGACAAACCACAAAATCAACAAGCACCTTCTGTCTACACCTTCTTTATTAGTCCACAGACAATGCACCCTATCAATTGAACCTCTACCTTGAACAAGCGCTTCAACACTCAAACTAGTCGAATTAAGATAAACCTTAGCCACCACACAGTCTTTAGACATTGAGAGACACAAGACCTTCGCTTCTTTCACGATTCTTCCAACAATATCTCTGTGTTAGAACTCCAACACGTAGTAAACAACAGACAGGACTTTGACACGTTTATCACAACCGTAAACGAATACGATATTCTTACTTAGGCTACTCAATAACGCCCAAACAAAAAGTACACAATAGAAACTGTAGCCGCCACATCATTTTACCCATTTCATATCCCCGAGTTT
Organism: Cepaea hortensis; assembly: GCA_963921405.1. Taxonomy (NCBI): domain Eukaryota; kingdom Metazoa; phylum Mollusca; class Gastropoda; order Stylommatophora; family Helicidae; genus Cepaea; species Cepaea hortensis. Next base: position 91,821,560 of record OY992891.1, read on the forward strand.
CCCACAGGTTGCTGTTTAGAGGACATTCCCACACACATCACACACAATACAGCCATTAATACACTGCAACGTGACTCACGCGCTAAACCATACTCAGATTATTTTTGTTTCTTTAGAGCCCTTGCGGTATTTAAAGGGTCGAAAGTTTGGGATCTTAGGAAACGCACACGGGATTTAACTGAACAATGGATATTAATAAGGTAGCTCGGTCCTTTGCTTGTGATAAATGTGGGAAGTTATGGAATGGGTTGTGGAAGTTGGAAAGACACCGTAACACCTGTAATGGGGTTTAGACAAAAGAATGGTATAAAGGCGGGGTCTATAATCCACCACAGAACATATGCCAAATACTGCCAGGACAGGGGCTTCCAGTAGACCCTAACTACGTATACTCATACAAAGCCACATTCGACTACGAATGCTACTTTGACAGTAAGTCTCTGACGGGGGAAACCAAATCGACGAAATTCTCAGTAAAACACATTCCACTTAGTTGTTCAGTAGCTTCCAATGTCCCCGGGCTGGACTCGCCTGTATGTTTCATCTCATCAGGTGACCCCCAGGAGTTAGTCGACAGAATGCTTGAGCATCTGAGTCAAGTCGCGGAGGCAGCGTATTCAGAACCACGGGTTTCTTTCTTTAAGGTGTACAAAACATTAGTGGAACGACAGGAAACCAAATTAATTGATAGGTTAGATGCTTATCTAAAAGCATTTCCGGTGATAGTATTCAAATGGAGAAATACGATCTTAATATAATTAAACCATATTTAATTTCTTACTGTGAAAAATTCCCTCCAAAATTTGTAGTGTATCGCAACTGAACAGCTACAATTCTTAAATATTAGCAACTATTTAGTGCCAGGGTTCAGCTATACCAAATACCTAGCCGCATACAAGGCCCCCGAGACAAAAGGCAATTTTTGCTACGAAAATATCACACACTTAGATAAGTTAAAAGAAACTGTTTCCCCCACATGCAGCATTGTTTTCAACCTTAAAATCACTAACATCACAGACGAAGAGTATCAGGAGTGTCAGAAGGTCAGGGGCGAGTACTAGATGACCACTTTGGAAGATTTTCTAATATGGTACAACAACAAAGATTTAGGTCCCTTTCTTAATGCACTACAAAAACAGGTTACATTTTACGGTGAGCTAGGGGTAGACATGTTTAAGAACGCCATTTCTGTCCCTGGAGTCACTGTAAAATATCTGTTTAGGACCCTACCAAAAGACGTCTCATTTTCCTTATGTGGTATTCGGCAGAAAGAAGTTCATGACACCATTAGATACAACATTGTAGGAGACCCTCAATAATCTTTCATAGACACCACGAAGCAGACATAACACACATCAGAGGTAGAGAGGATAAAACAGTACAGAGTGTAAAAGGCTATGACGCCAATGTCCTTTACCTGTGGGCTATTATGCAAAAAATGATCACAGATTTCCCTACCATTAGAAAAGAAAACAAGAAGTTTAGAGCACCCATGGTTAACAGGTTTGCACGACAGAGTAGGGAATGGTTAGCGTGGATACAACACACAAATCATATAGAATTGAAAACGCAGTTTAGTGGGGGTGAAATGGCCTTGGGTAATAAGCATATTAGAGTATTTGGCTGGGATAAGAAGTATCAGACAACTTACCAATTCCATGGTTGTTTATTTCACGGACACCCCGACTGCCCCTTGACCAAGAATAGATATGTTAACCTCGTAAACAACACAAAGTTGACAGACTTATTTGCCAAGACACGACATATACATGACTATCTAGTTAAAGAAGCTAAGGTTAGTGTAGAAGAAATGTAGGAGTGTGAATGGCAGACGCTAAAAAAGACTGACAGCGGCCTAAAACAGTTCATGAAGACGAACTTCCCAACCGCCAAACCTTGTTTTGAGTGCTTCCCCATAACCCCAGAGAAGATTCTCGATGCTGTAAAAGCCGAGACACTCTTTGAGTTAGTCGAATGTGATATTGAGGTGCCAGCTGACCTTAAAGACCATTTCTCAGAGATGACACCCATCTTCAAGAACATTGAGGTGGGTAGAGAACATATAGGTGACTTTATGCGTAAGTATGCAGAGTCACATAAATTGTTGACAAGTGCCAGACGGACACTTATAGGTAGCTATAGCGATGGATCTGCTAGTGGACTGGTAATCTGTTCTGTGTCCATTACGAGGCGTAATCTGTTGGTGTGTGTGTGTTTTTTTTTTTGTTGCCTCAATATAAAATTCAATATCTCAGTAACCAACTGAGGGAAAATGATGAGATTTAGCATATAACCTTATAATTATGTCCACCCAACAAAAAATTTTTTTGATCTGGAGATTGTACAGCAGATTTCAGTGTTTGTTTATATGCGGTATATATTTTATGTCCCCCGCATTCATTCCATCATTTTAAGAGTATTACCGTTTCAGCAAGACACCCCCCCCCCGCTCTTTTCGAATTTTGTCTGCGCGGTTTTCGCTTTTGGCAGACTGAGGGAATTTATAAGGGGTAGTTCAGAGTTGTCGTCAAACTGTGGGTTCTTTCATGAAACGTGATTATATAAATAAACTAGCTGACTCGACCCGGCTCCTGGCGGGGATCGATCGATCGATCGATCGATCGATCGATCGATCTATCTATCTATCTATCTATCTATCTATCTATCTATCTATCTATCTATCTATCTATCTATCTATCTATCTATCTATCTATCTATCTATCTATCTATCTATCTATCTATCTATCTATCTATCTATCTATCTATCTATCTATCTATCTATCTATCTATCTATCTATCTATCTATCTATCTATCTATCTATCTATCTATCTATCTATCTATCTATCTATCTATCTATCTATCTATCTATCTATCTATCTAGTCTAGTCTAGTCTAGTCTAGTCTAGTCTAGTCTAGTCTAGTCTAGTCTAGTCTAGTCTAGTCTAGTCTAGTCTAGTCTAGTCTAGTCTAGTCTAGTCTAGTCTAGTCTAGTCTTGCCTTGTCTTGTCTTGTCTGCCTGCCTGTCTCTCTGTCTATCTGACCCGGCCCGGCTTCACCCAGTCCCTGGTGGGGAGCATCTAATTTAATTCATATAAATTGTCATATAAGCTCCCGTTCCCGACTATCTGTCTGTCTGTCTGTCTATCGATCTATCTATCTATTTATCTAATCTACCTACCTACCTACCTGCCTGCCTGCCTGCCGGCCGGACGGCCTGCCGACCGACCGACCTACCTACCGATAGATAGATATCTGTCTGTCTATCTATCTATCTATCTATCTATCTATCTATCTATCTATCTATCTATCTATCTATCTATCTATCCATCTATCTGTCTGTCTGCCTGCCTGCATGCCTGCCGGCCGACCCACCCACCCACCACCGACCGACCGACCGACCGAGCGGCCCACCGACAGACCCACCGACCTACCGACCGACCCACCCACCCAGTCAGTCAGTCAGCCAGCCAGCCATCCATCCATCCACCCACCTACCTTTCTGCCCACCTACCTACCTACCTACCTGTCTGTCTGTCTGTCTTTCTGTCCGCGCTATTAAACATTGATAAAAGTTACTGAAAAAAACGCCAGGACCGTGTGTTGAAAGAAGAAGAGGACTATTGGAGAAAGGATGGATTGAATTTTATGCAACCGACCTACTAAAATCGTCCGACACAGATTAAGGTCTGAGCAGATCGCAGACCTTAATCTACGTACACACTTACTGGGATATTTTGCTCCAACTATTCAGACGCATTGCAGGCCCTAAGCATTACAGCATCAGCATCAGCTGAAGAAACAAGAAGGAAATGAAAAATAAGGTAAGAAATATATTCCTTCTACTTTCCTGTTAATTTACAAATTATTTACCCCGTGCCTCTGTAAATTCTCTGTCTTTACTAATATTACACATTGCACCCCTCTCGGGATTCTCCGTGGTGAAGTGGTCAAGCCGTCTGACTCGGGCTCCGAAGGTTGTATGTTCGATTTCGGGCCGCGTCCTTCATTTCACGAGTGCATTTTTTCGGAGACTCCCTTGGGTCGTCGCTGGAGCTACAGAGTTCGTGCTTTGTGCGACGCTTTCCACGTTGCGGAAAGAAACTGAGCCATATGGGATAAAAACCCGGTGCAATGCAGCCGACCCTGTCGATTTTAAGCTAGTTCTTTCATTGCACCCACTCCCATACGAATCCGGATACGCCTCTGTGTGTCATCAGAATTTGCAGGTCTCCCATTACCGTAAAAATAACTTTGTTAGCAAGAAATCACTAGTTTTTCAGCAAAACATCAAAGGAATGTTGCCGCTTTCAATGATTTAAGTTGTTTTTGGACATATCAAAGACATATTCCTTGGGTGGGGGTAAATATAAGACGGCTGGAAAAATTTCATAACGATGCAACAGACAGTTTTCAAAATAATTGATCGTGAATGAAGGCAAACAAATGTGGACATACTTTAGCACTTGTCTAGTTTTGAATATTTCAATTATACTGTCGTGCTCGGCGCAGACGATAACTTGTAATGGTTCTGGGGTGGGTGTGTTGAACTTAAATTCTAGGGTTAGGGGACCAGCCCTCGGAATCTCAAACTGATCTCCGTCCCGTAAACTGGGACTCAGGTCAAACGCATACAGAGTATAACCATGTTTATATTGCATATATTCAATGGAATTACCGGCGTCCTTGCCGACCAGACCCATGGCTAGATTAGTGCCAAAGAAGGCTCGTACAGATTGATTACGTTCATAGTCCATCGTTAACGGCTTGCTGATGGCAGATCGCCCATCGACTTTTACGCTCAGATACGTATGCCCAAAGGTTCGAAAATATAAGGATTAAATTTGAAGGTACCGAAACGGGTGGGTGTTTGACTCATAAACAGATTATCTTGTGTGTGAGATAACATCCCTAGGGGGATAGCAAATGTTTTCAGCGCCACACGCTTGATCGGTAGTTTCATATTGGCTCTCATCAAGGCTTTCTTATGGGCGAGAGCTACGGCTGGATTTAGTTTGGCTTTACGAACCACCAGTATGGCACGGATGAATAAGCAAATGTGTCGTCGGGGGCCATTAGGTTAAAGGTAGCTTTCGATGGAGTCAGCTTAATTTTCACATCCACACCGTTTATCATGTAACGGTCTTGCGCAAAAATATCGACGTGTAGTCGACCCATCATATCTATTTCTTTGTTCTCGCTGGCTAGTTGTCGGCGTGTGTTTCGACCTTTGTTATTATCGCCTTGAGTCTCATCGAGAAATTTAGCTGTATAGTAGTAATAGAGGGCGGCTGAGAGATGACTCTTCTTTGCTTCCTCCCCTCCCCGTCATTCAGTGTGGCTTCCAGATAGGCTATATATGGGTATGTGTTCTCACTCGGGTGATTAGCATGTCGTTGAGTGAGACATCCACTTGTGAAAACAGACTGTGTAAGTAATAGTTGACGGGGGCCACTTCGGCTGTGGGTGGTAGTTTGTCGCCGTTGGGTAGTGTGACTTTAGCTCTGATGTGTAAGAAGGTATTAAATAAGTCTAGATACTCGTCACTGGCGCCAGATACAGCAAATTCTATAGGTGCTGCTGGTGCTAGAGATGCGAGCGGGTGTATCTCCACACACTGCCCCTCTTCTACTACCGTTTGTGTCGGAGGCACGCTAAACAGATCCAAACCAGAATGCAGACACTCACAAGAGTTGGGATGAATCAGAGCCATCATGCAAAGATATCCGAATACTACTTCTTATGAGACTGAACGTTTACTCGGCTCACCAGGTGGCGCTGGTCGTCTTTTTCTTCTAATACCACTACCCGATTGGCTAACATGATCGGCTGCCCCTTGCAGTAAACGCTGACCGGCTTGTTTGGCGTGGTCTATAAAGTCTTCTCCAACGTTCCTACCAGCTAGAGCGTCTTGGGTCACTTTCAAGCCTGTACCTAGACCTTCTCGGGGTAAGGCCTTACCACCTGTCTTCAACCAGGATTGAATTGTGCGACCGAGTCAACTGAATAAACTACCGATATCATGACCTCTCTTACTCATGCCATCCACAAACACTGGCATTCCATGACCAGCTTGGTTGCAGTAAAAGTCCTCGTACATTTTGGGACTTCGACGTACGCCACGTATATCACCATTATTCTAGGTCTGAATGTTTCCGCGAGCGAAAATGTAACTTCAGCACTGAAGTTCCGCTGGTAAATGAGATCGTTGTCCCCGTCTCAGTGGTTAAAAGGATCTCCACCATGTCGAAAGAATACCAACTCAATGGCACGTAGTGTGGATTGACATAGATGCGAAATACCGAGGCGGAGCGCTGGTCCAAGCTCGGGACAGTCCTTGGTAGTCAGACCATGGCGTCTCCGACTGGTCTCGCGGCTATGAGATCGCAATAGACGTAGACATTTTGAATGTCATTATTCAATTCTACCACCACCTCGCCTTTCATTCGGGGGTTGGCGTCCGTCACCTTGCCAGAGGGAAAACCTAAAATGTTTTTCAATCTCTCGCTAAATTTAACAGTGGCCCCCGGTTCGAATAATTTCACGAGGGCTCTTTTCAAGGCCTTGTTATAATAGAATCTGACTCGCACCTTGTCCTCAGTCTCTTTTACTAACCGGTCAGGACGCAACCTGTCACGCTCTTCTTCCCCTTTCACTAGTCGATTCAGTTCATCTATAAAACCAGCTGGTGAGCTGTACATACCCGGGGGACCCACCACTCTTATGGAATTTTTCCCCTGCGGTGGTATGTATATGAACCACACTTCATTCTCTAACACGTTGCAGTAGTAGTTGGGAAACTGAATTTCGGCCAAACCCACTTCGTATTGTTTGGTCACATCAATAGTCTGCGGCAACTTGACGAAAAAGTGACCCGGCTTGTTGTTTGGAAATATATTCGGTGAAGCATTGCTGAGTAATGTCACGTAGAAACTCATAGTTTAGGGTTAGGTAGCATGTAACCCAAACAACAACTCATTAGCGCAATCCAAAGCTTGCCCTCAGATGCTTCGGCGCCGCCTCGACTCAGATTGAATAGTGATACGCCGATAACGGTGTATATAACGACCATCTGACAGAAGAAGACAATCTCTGTTCGCGGCACCCGTTGACCAAAAAACGACCAGAACGAAGTTCTTTCGCTGGGTGGGTTATTTTGTGGGCACAGTACAGTAGTTTCCACAATGTCTTCGTCCATTAGCTTCAGTATCTAGTTAGGTCTGAGACCCAATTGTTGAATGACGAATTATACCCGAACCATTTCACTAAATACTCTTTACCACCACCTCTCCTTCGTCTTTCTTGTAAGACGGTTTCAACCCGATACACTTGTTTATCTCCGACTGGTTGGATCTCTTCTCGATAGAATGATCCTCGTAGTTCTTCCCCCGAATCGTCTTTTAGCACATATGTCACCGGACTGGTCTGGTTTATACGACTGACGGTAAACAATTCTTCTGTCCACGACGGCACATAGCTCTTTTTAAAAGGTTGTTTGGGTTGAGCCAGTCTGACTCGGTCCCCTTCTGTAAAATGTACTTTTTTTTACCCATCGGGCTGGTGGTACAAGTTCTGCCACACCTCTTCTTGATTAGTATAGTTGACTTGTCGGAATACTTCTGTGATATGAACCGTTGTAGTTGCGGATCAGTTTATCTATGACGTCGACATAGCGCAGTGTATTAGTCTTGGTGAAATACCACCACATTTTTTTCTTTAAGCGTCCGCTTGAATCTTTCCACTACGGCCGCCTTAACGTCTTCATTCTCGGTAGTAAAGAATGCACACCTCGGTCTTTCAGAAATTTTAGGAAGGTCTGGTTGACAAATTCCAACCCTTTGTCGGTCTGAAAGTTTACCGGTTGTCTATCACCAAAGATTTTACTCACATCCTCCACCAACGCTTTCTCCGTTTTCTTCTGGATCGGGAGGGCCCAAGCATATTTACTAAACACATCGATACACGTCACTAGATACAACATTTACAGCCCGTTCAGCGGGCCGAACCGTTCAAGAATCCAGTGGTGCCCACTCTATGACCACGAGCAGCATGACGATGGAGGTGATGGCAGTTACACAGGCTTTCATATGGCTGGAATCACAGCTTTATACCAACGTGTGTGTACTAAGTGATTCAATGAGCATGATTCAGAAGGTCGAAGCTGGATCTGTACGTAGTCAGTGGACTGAGTCGCTGCGGAAGTCTGTTGTCCGTAAATTCACCTTCATCTTCGTCCCGGGACATGCGGGAGTCGAGGGAAATGAACGAGCTGATAAACTGGCTGGCTCTGCACCCCTTGTAGATGGCCAGCCCATGGATCGTGCCGATGTTATTAACGTCCTCAAAGATATGGCGAGAACAGAGGACTTTGACGTCAGTGATTCCACATCGCTGTCCAGGATGAAAGACTTGGGAGTAAGAATCGGCACAGCCAGACACGAGAGGTACATCGGGAAAACAAAGCGCCTCGTCAACCAATACAGAACTGGCACTATTAGCCACCGGACGCTGATGCATATTCTGGGGGGAGGATCTGAGCACCTATGGACATGTCCGGAGTGCAATGAAGATACCCCAACTGATAACTGATAACTGATAGATACGACAACCCATCGTTGTATCTTTGTAATAGACTCATATCAATCAAGTCGGCTTAAAACTGTTGATTTATCCCACCGGTTATGGTCTGACGTCTCTGAAAACGCCGACGGATCGGTTTATGCAAAGTATACGTGACTTGATGGCGTAGCCATTTCTCTGTTTGATTAGCATTCAGTTTAGTATTTCTTTTTAAGGCGGCGGCCCCACCATAGGCCCCGGGCTGCTGGGGATCGTAGTAATACTTTCTTATTTTCGCGGCCATTGTTCCCACTTGGGCGTAGGTAGCTTACTCGGCTTCTTCTTTTGCCTGAGCTTATACGCTTGAGTGGTCTCGACTACTTGACTCTTGGGTGTTATTGGCATATGGGCAGTTACTTGACTCTTGGGTTCGCTTACTTGAATAGGCCGACTAGGTGTCTCATTTATTTGACTGGTTGTCTCGTGTGCCGGTAAAGTGCTGACTTAGGATTTTTGTTCTTTGACATCCACTAGGCCTAAAGGCGTGTGTCTGTACTGATCTAGTCGATTCAGATATCACTGCAAGGTTTGTTGGTATACTCGGGCTTTTTCACGAGATGGCAGATCTTCACTCTCCAGGACTTGGCGCATTTGTTGGTCCAAGTCACGCAGGCTATCGTTTAGTGTGTCGGGTGGTTATAGGGTCTTTCTAGTAGCCGAGGGTCGATCAGGAGCATTTTCTTGGCCATTACAAACCCATGATGCCCTTCAACACATTTAAAATTGGGCCGAGTAAGGCACCTATGAATCCACCTTGTTACAGGATCTGTTTCCTTTTTTTGAGCGACAGTTTCTTACCCGTGACCGCTCTCAGACTGTTTTTGTGCCGCTGCAGCTTGCGCTTCTGACTCGGTGTCAGGGGAACATCCCCTTTTAAGCCATTGAGCATTCACATATTGATTGGACGAGCTCCGGTGAAGCCGTTTTAATTACGGCTTTTACGGCGGCTGGCTTCGCCTCACCCAGAATCGCAGCATGGCCCCGTGCCGTTTCACTCGATTGGACATATTACTTGAGGACGTAGACAACTTGGTGCTGGTCAGGAAATATACGACTGCGTAAACAGGCTGATCCGGTGTTTCCTGTCAAAGTCGAATAACAAATACCCGTGTGACGTCGATGTCGCGTCTTTAAAACTATCTTGGACATATGACACGCGACCTGGGTACATTTGTTTGGCCAGGTTGGTAATCTGCGACCCGTCTCGAGTATTTTTAAACACCACTAGGTAATGCGAATTCAAACTGATAGTTCTTTGTTCTTTTTTCTTACCAAAAAGGTTCTGGACTATAAACATGACACTGAGATTACGATGATGACTACCATTAGTAAATAGTTTGGTCACTCTATCATCTGTCTCGGACATTAGGTCATCTATAACCACTAACCGCCGTCTATCCCCAGTCCATTTTCCCACGTCGCCAGTCCCTCGTTAAATTGGACACCCTTCATAGTCTCGTACATGGGTTGCCGCTCCCCGTAGCACTATATAACCTCCTCTGGAATCGTGTCGACAATGTCTGGGAGAAGGGTCAGAAACTGTTGTGCAAATACGGATTTACCACATCCTGTTGGTCCCGCAATCATCGAGGTAAAAGGATGTTTCCATGACTACGAATGACCACCTACCTACCCATGTGACACCATATATGGGGTTCGAACCCGCGACCACTGCCCGCGCCCGCCCCTGCGCTCGCTCGCCCCTGTTTATATCAGTAATATCCCACTTAGTTCATTACGACGACGATAATCCCCTAGATTAGTTGTTAGGAGAATGAGTACTTATTTTTTGTCCCAAATTGTGCATGTACAACTCTGTGTGTTTTTTTAATTTTGACATTTTAGAGAAAAAGTCGGTTGTCCGTTGTTAGCACCAGTAGATACTCCGCTACTCGTTGGTCCGATGACCGGACTAGTGGGCAGTTTTCTCTATGACTTGAGTAGCGGTCACTACGACGTGGACGGCACCACCTTCTTTGTGCTTACTATTTACGCTTTACGCCGTCTCCTTCCGCTCCACCCTGACCGATGACACACACACACATGAAGAACCGCTACTCCCGATCCTTAGTAAATTTGTTTTTTTAATTACCAGACAAAAACACCGAGCTTAACAAGTCAAAGACACACTCCACAGGCACCACAGCATCCTAGCACCACCGCACCACATCCTTCCAGCACCACAACACCACCAGACACCACACGGCACCACGTGGTGCCAGCACCACTCGCACCACGTGGTGCGCACCACAAATTTTCGGTGCCTATAACTCCTATATAACTACTGCCATCTGCAACACGAGCTAAAAGAATACTTCTCAGAGATGACACCCATTTTCAAAATCATCGAGATGGGTAAAGAGCATATGGGTGAATTTATGCGTGAGTATACCGAGTCACATAAGTTGTTGACAAGTTCAAGAAGGACTCTTATAGGTAGTTATAGTGGGGAAGATGAGGATCCTGTTGGCGACACCATTGTTAAAATGGTATCTGACACATGGCCTGAAAGTCACAGAGATATATCCAGTGATTGACTATCAACCGTTTAGTTGTGTTCAAACGTTCGGGGATACGGAGTCTAACGCCAGACGTGAAGATTACAGTAATACTGTCTATACCATTAAGGCAGGGATGATACAAAACAATCATTATGGAATGCCACTTACGGCAAGATATTGACTAATAATTCCAAACATTCAGACGTTTCTTACTGCCAGACAAGAGCGATTGTTGGCTGTCCTGAACAGGGAGTCAGATCCTTGTCAAGGCTGTGTAGAAGACCAACCGAATCAACTGGCACACACGTGTTTACTAGAGGAGACTGAGAGACTCACAAACAACGGGCGTTTGTGGGTGGCGATAGATACTCTACTTACAGAGATGAACTTATAGGGATAGGGATAGCCTACAACACACTGTATAAGCGGGTCGTACATCTTAATGAACGGCGGCTCAATAGCTGATACAATCAGCGCGTCAGGCCATCACCAACACCATCACTTGCGAGCACATTATTACCAAACGTCTTTCATCCAACATCACCACAGCACGGACCATACTCGGCTGAGACCGTAATAATGGGTGCAGTCTCACCAGTGTCACTTATTTCTACAGTGCCCCAAGAGGTCGTGGTGGATCTGACCACAAGCCCACATAGCCCATCTGTAATTATTATAGATTAATTGTCTTTTATGTGTTCTGTAGGAGTCTGTAATGTAACTTACAATACAGAGATAATGTTTATATGCTTACAGATATAAAGAAAAAAGACTTTCCGAGGCCTTAAATGTTTTATGAAGACGACCTTCCTTCGTCCCAAACAGTTTAATGACAAATACCCCATAACGATGAAATAAATTTGCGAGGCTGTGATAGCCGAAAAAAAATTTTGTCGGTCAAGTGTGACATCGATGTGCCATACGAGCTTAAAGAATACTTCTCAGAAATGACACTCATTTTCAAAACCATCAGGTGGGTAGAGAGCATTTAGGTGACTTTAATGCGTGAATACGCCGAGTCATATAAGTGGTTGACAAGTTCAAGAGGGACTCTCATAGGTAGTTAAGGTTGGAGGGGGGATCTTGTTGGCGACATCATTGTTAAAATGGTATACGACACATGGCCTGAAAGTCACAGATATATATCAGGTGATTGAATATCAACCTGTTAGTTGTATTCAAAAGCTTGGAGATACACTGTCTGATGTCAGACGTGAAGGTGACAGTATCACTGTCTATACCATTAAGGCAGAGACGATGAAACTATTAGGCAATACTTACGGCATGACATTGACTAATAAATCCAAACATTCAGACGTATTTTACTGCCAGACAAGAGCTTACACGGCGATTGTTGGCTGTCCTGAACAGGGAGTCAGATCCTTGTCAAGGCAGTGTAGAAAACCAAACAAATCAACAAGCACACACATGTTTACAGAGAATGTCGACACCAAGACAGTTAACAACACGAGTTCTAGAGGAGGTGTGCGTCAACCGCTTCAATTATTGTCAGTGGTGCGTCGATGATCAACCCAACCAGTTAGCCCACTCGTGTCTCACCCAGACGTTTGAGGAGCTAGTAGACGTGCACCTACCATGGGTGTTGCAGCGCATACTTACCACAGATGATCTAATCACTCTATGTGTTCGAAGTTTACGCCGTCGCCTGCTACGACTGGAGCGCCACCTGCGTCGGCACACTCGTTTGAACTCACCACAAACACCCGCAAGGTGTACAGTACACATCCCCACCAGTCAAGGGTCTATACTGCCTTACGCCACATCGCTCTACATCATTTCCCAGCATCCCACCTCGCCCTACAACATACCAGCAGCGAACATCGCACTACAACACGCCCCAGCTGCCTCAAATCGCCCTACAACACAGCCACAAGTGTATGAAGCCTTTATACACTACTACTAGACGATGGCGAAGAAAGTGATGTAATACCACAAACATCACTCCCATCCCACATAGCCCACCTGTAATTATTATAGATTAATCTTCTTTTAAGTGTTCTGTAGGTTTCTGTAATGTAATTTCTAATACATAGATAATGCTTATATACTTAGAGATATAAAAAAAAAAGACTTTCAGGGGTCTTAAATGTTTCACGAAGACGACTTCCCTCGTCCGAAACAGTTTAATGACAAATACCCCATAACGGTGAAGCAAATTCTAGCGGCTGTAATAGCCGAGAAAATATTTGGGTAGGTCGAATGTGACAGCCATGTGCAACACGAGCTTAAAGAATACTTCTCAGAGATGATACCCATTTTAAAATAACATCGAGATGGGTAGAGAGCATATGGGTGACTTTATGCGTGAGGCCTGAAAGTCACAGAGATATATCCGGTGATTGAATATCAAACGGCTAGTTGTTTTCAAACGTTCGGGAATACGGAGTCTGACGCCAGACGTGAAGATTACAGTAACACTGTCTATACCATTAAGGCAGAGACGATACAATTATTAGGGAATGCCGCTTACGGCAAGATATTGACTAATAAATCCAAACATTCAGACGTTTCTTACTGCCAGACAAGAGCTTACACGGCGCGAGTGTTGGCTTCCCTGAACAGGGAGTCAGATCCTTGCCAAGGCTGTATTGAAAAGCTAGCGAATCAAATGGCACACACATGTTTACTGGACGAGACTGAGAGACTCACAAACAACGGGCGTTTGTGGGTGGCGATAGATACTCTACTTGAACTTATAGGGATAGTCTACAACACACTGTAAGCGGGTCGTACGTCTTAATGAACGGCGTCTCAGTCGCTGATACAATCAGCGCGTCAGGCCATCACCAACACCATCACCTGCGAGCACACTATCACCAAACTTCTTTCATCCAACATCACCACAACACGGACAATACTCGGCTGAGACCGCAATAATGGATGCAGTCTCACCAGTGTCTATTTCTACAGTGCCCCAAGAGGTCGTTATGGATCTGACCACAAGCCCACCTGTAATTATTAAAGATTAATTGTCTTTTATGTGTTCTGCAGGATACTGTAATGTAACTTCTAATACAGAGATAATGTTTATATACTTACAGATATTTAAAATAAAGACGTTCTGAGGCTTTAAATATTTCATGAAGGCGACCTTCCCTCGTAGCAAAAAGTTTAATGACAAATACATCATAATGATGAAATAAATTCACGAGGCTGTAATAGCCGAGAAAATTTTGGGGTTGGTCAGGTTTGACATCCATGTGCCAAACGAGCTTTAAGAATACTTCTCAGAAATGACACCCATTTTCAAAAACATCGAGGTTGGTAGAGAGCATATAGGTGACTTTATGCGTGAGTACGCCCAGTCACATAAGTGGTTGACAAGTTATAGGCAGTTAAGATTGGATCTTGTTGGCGACACCATTGTTAAAATGGTATATGGCACATGGCCTGAAAGTCACAGATATATATCAGGTGATTGAATATCAACCTGTTAGATGTTTTCAAAAGCTTGGGGATACAGTGTCTGATGCCAGACGTGAAGGTGACAGTATCACTGTCTATACCATTAAGGCAGAGACGATGAAATTATTAGGCAATACTTACGGCATGACATTGACTAATAAATCCAAATATTCAGATATTTCTTACTGTCAGACAGGAGCTTACACGGCGATTGTTGGCCGTCCTGAACAGGGAGTCAGATCCTTGTCAAGGCAGTGTAGAAAAACAAACAAATCAACTGGCACACACATGTTTACAGAGAATATCGACACCAAGAAAGTTAACAACACGAGTTCTAGAGGAAGTGTGCGTAAACCGCTTCAAATATTGTCAGTGGTGCGTCGATGACCAACCCAACCAGTTAGCGCACTCGTGTCTCACCCAGACGTTTGAGGAGCTACTAGACGTGCACCTACCATGGGTGTTGCTGCGCATACTTACCACAGATGATCTAAACACTCTATGTGTTCGAAGTTTACGCCGTCGCCTGCTACGACTGGAGCGCCACCTGCGTCGGCACACTCGTTTGAACTCACCACAAACACCCGCAAGGTGTATATTACACTACCCCACCATTCAAGGGGCCACACGGCCTTAAGCCACATCGCTCTACACCATTCCCCAGCATATCAACTCGCCCTACAATACGCCTCAGCAGCCCAAATCGCCTTACAACACTGCCACAAGTGTCTGAAGTGTTTAAACACTACTACTAGACGATGGCGAAGATAGTGATGTAATACCACATACATAGCTCCCATCCCACATAGCCCACCTGTAATTATTATTTATATATTAATTGTCTTTTAAGTGTTCTGTAGGATTATGTAATGTAACTTTCAAAACAGAGATAATGTTTATATACTTACAGATATAAAAAAAAGTACACAACCCCACCAGTCAAGGGTCTATACCGCCTTACGCCACATCGCTCTACATCATTCCCCAGCATCCCACCTCGCCCTACAACATACCAGCAGCGAACATCGCACTACAACACGCCCCAGCAGCCTCAAATCGCCCTACAACACAGCCACAAGTGTATGAAGCCTTTATACACTACTACTAGACGATGGCGAAGATAGTGATGTAATACCACAAACATCACTCCCATCCCACATAGCCCACCTGTAATTATTATAGATTAATCTTCTTTTAAGTGTTCTGTAGGTTTCTGTAATGTAATTTCTAATACATAGATAATGCTTATATACTTAGAGATATAAAAAAAAAAAGACTTTCAGGGGTCTTAAATGTTTCACGAAGACGACTTCCCTCGTCCGAAACAGTTTAATGACAAATACCCCATAACGGTGAAGCAAATTCTAGCGGCTGTAATAGCCGAGAAAATATTTGGGTAGGTCGAATGTGACAGCCATGTGCAACACGAGCTTAAAGAATACTTCTCAGAGATGATACCCATTTTAAAATAACATCGAGATGGGTAGAGAGCATATGGGTGACTTTATGCGTGAGGCCTGAAAGTCACAGAGATATATCCGGTGATTGAATATCAAACGGCTAGTTGTTTTCAAACGTTCGGGAATACGGAGTCTGACGCCAGACGTGAAGATTACAGTAACACTGTCTATACCATTAAGGCAGAGACGATACAATTATTAGGGAATGCCGCTTACGGCAAGATATTGACTAATAAATCCAAACATTCAGACGTTTCTTACTGCCAGACAAGAGCTTACACGGCGCGAGTGTTGGCTTCCCTGAACAGGGAGTCAGATCCTTGCCAAGGCTGTATTGAAAAGCTAGCGAATCAAATGGCACACACATGTTTACTGGACGAGACTGAGAGACTCACAAACAACGGGCGTTTGTGGGTGGCGATAGATACTCTACTTGAACTTATAGGGATAGTCTACAACACACTGTAAGCGGGTCGTACGTCTTAATGAACGGCGTCTCAGTCGCTGATACAATCAGCGCGTCAGGCCATCACCAACACCATCACCTGCGAGCACACTATCACCAAACTTCTTTCATCCAACATCACCACAACACGGACAATACTCGGCTGAGACCGCAATAATGGATGCAGTCTCACCAGTGTCTATTTCTACAGTGCCCCAAGAGGTCGTTATGGATCTGACCACAAGCCCACCTGTAATTATTAAAGATTAATTGTCTTTTATGTGTTCTGCAGGATACTGTAATGTAACTTCTAATACAGAGATAATGTTTATATACTTACAGATATTTAAAATAAAGACGTTCTGAGGCTTTAAATATTTCATGAAGGCGACCTTCCCTCGTAGCAAAAAGTTTAATGACAAATACATCATAATGATGAAATAAATTCACGAGGCTGTAATAGCCGAGAAAATTTTGGGGTTGGTCAGGTTTGACATCCATGTGCCAAACGAGCTTTAAGAATACTTCTCAGAAATGACACCCATTTTCAAAAACATCGAGGTTGGTAGAGAGCATATAGGTGACTTTATGCGTGAGTACGCCCAGTCACATAAGTGGTTGACAAGTTATAGGCAGTTAAGATTGGATCTTGTTGGCGACACCATTGTTAAAATGGTATATGGCACATGGCCTGAAAGTCACAGATATATATCAGGTGATTGAATATCAACCTGTTAGATGTTTTCAAAAGCTTGGGGATACAGTGTCTGATGCCAGACGTGAAGGTGACAGTATCACTGTCTATACCATTAAGGCAGAGACGATGAAATTATTAGGCAATACTTACGGCATGACATTGACTAATAAATCCAAATATTCAGATATTTCTTACTGTCAGACAGGAGCTTACACGGCGATTGTTGGCCGTCCTGAACAGGGAGTCAGATCCTTGTCAAGGCAGTGTAGAAAAACAAACAAATCAACTGGCACACACATGTTTACAGAGAATATCGACACCAAGAAAGTTAACAACACGAGTTCTAGAGGAAGTGTGCGTAAACCGCTTCAAATATTGTCAGTGGTGCGTCGATGACCAACCCAACCAGTTAGCGCACTCGTGTCTCACCCAGACGTTTGAGGAGCTACTAGACGTGCACCTACCATGGGTGTTGCTGCGCATACTTACCACAGATGATCTAAACACTCTATGTGTTCGAAGTTTACGCCGTCGCCTGCTACGACTGGAGCGCCACCTGCGTCGGCACACTCGTTTGAACTCACCACAAACACCCGCAAGGTGTATATTACACTACCCCACCATTCAAGGGGCCACACGGCCTTAAGCCACATCGCTCTACACCATTCCCCAGCATATCAACTCGCCCTACAATACGCCTCAGCAGCCCAAATCGCCTTACAACACTGCCACAAGTGTCTGAAGTGTTTAAACACTACTACTAGACGATGGCGAAGATAGTGATGTAATACCACATACATAGCTCCCATCCCACATAGCCCACCTGTAATTATTATTTATATATTAATTGTCTTTTAAGTGTTCTGTAGGATTATGTAATGTAACTTTCAAAACAGAGATAATGTTTATATACTTACAGATATAAAAAAAAGTACACAACCCCACCAGTCAAGGGTCTATACCGCCTTACGCCACATCGCTCTACATCATTCCCCAGCATCCCACCTCGCCCTACAACATACCAGCAGCGAACATCACACTACAACACGCCCCAGCTGCCTCAAATCGCCCTACAACACAGCCACAAGTGTATGAAGTGTTTATACACTACTACTAGACGATGGCGAAGATAGTGATGTAATACCACAAACATCACTCCCATCCCACATAGCCCACCTGTAATTATTATAGATTAATCTTCTTTTAAGTGTTCTGTAGGATTATGTTATGTAACTTTCAATACATAGATAATGCTTATATACTTAGAGATATAAAAAAAAAAGACTTTCAGGGTCTTAAATGTTTCACGAAGACGACTTCCCTCGTCCGAAACAGTTTAATGACAAATACCCCATAACGGTGAAGCAAATTCTAGCGGCTGTAATAGCCGAGAAAATATTTGGGTAGGTCGAATGTGACAGCCATGTGCAACACGAGCTTAAAGAATACTTCTCAGAGATGATACCCATTTTAAAATAACATCGAGATGGGTAGAGAGCATATGGGTGACTTTATGCGTGAGGCCTGAAAGTCACAGAGATATATCCGGTGATTGAATATCAAACGGCTAGTTGTTTTCAAACGTTCGGGAATACGGAGTCTGACGCCAGACGTGAAGATTACAGTAACACTGTCTATACCATTAAGGCAGAGACGATACAATTATTAGGGAATGCCGCTTACGGCAAGATATTGACTAATAAATCCAAACATTCAGACGTTTCTTACTGCCAGACAAGAGCTTACACGGCGCGAGTGTTGGCTTCCCTGAACAGGGAGTCAGATCCTTGCCAAGGCTGTATTGAAAAGCTAGCGAATCAAATGGCACACACATGTTTACTGGACGAGACTGAGAGACTCACAAACAACGGGCGTTTGTGGGTGGCGATAGATACTCTACTTGAACTTATAGGGATAGCCTACAACACACTGTAAGCGGGACGTACGTCTTAATGAACGGCGTCTCAGTCGCTGATACAATCAGCGCGTCAGGCCATCACCAACACCATCACCTGCGAGCACACTATCACCAAACTTCTTTCATCCAACATCACCACAACACGGACAATACTCGGCTGAGACCGCAATATTGGATGCAGTCTCACCAGTGTCTATTTCTACAGTGCCCCAAGAGGTCGTTATGGATCTGACCACAAGCCCACCTGTAATTATTAAAGATTAATTGTCTTTTATGTGTTCTGCAGGATTCTGTAATGTAACTTCTAATACATAGATAATGTTTATATACTTACAGATATTTAAAATAAAGACGTTCTGAGGCTTTAATTATTTCATGAAGGCGACCTTCCCTCGTAGCAAAAAGTTTAATGACAAATACATCATAATGATGAAATAAATTCACGAGGCTGTAATAGCCGAGAAAATTTTGGGGTTGGTCAGGTTTGACATCCATGTGCCAAACGAGCTTTAAGAATACTTCTCAGAAATGACACCCATTTTCAAAAACATCGAGGTTGGTAGAGAGCATATAGGTGACTTTATGCTTGAGTACGCCCAGTCACATAAGTGGTTGACAAGTTATAGGCAGTTAAGATTGGATCTTGTTGGCGACACCATTGTTAAAATGGTATATGGCACATGGCCTGAAAGTCACAGATATATATCAGGTGATTGAATATCAACCTGTTAGATGTTTTCAAAAGCTTGGGGATACAGTGTCTGATGCCAGACGTGAAGGTGACAGTATCACTGTCTATACCATTAAGGCAGAGACGATGAAATTATTAGGCAATACTTACGGCATGACATTGACTAATAAATCCAAATATTCAGATATTTCTTACTGTCAGACAGGAGCTTACACGGCGATTGTTGGCCGTCCTGAACAGGGAGTCAGATCCTTGTCAAGGCAGTGTAGAAAAACAAACAAATCAACAGGCACACACATGTTTACAGAGAATATCGACACCAAGAAAGTTAACAACACGAGTTCTAGAGGAAGTGTGCGTAAACCGCTTCAAATATTGTCAGTGGTGCGTCGATGACCAACCCAACCAGTTAGCGCACTCGTGTCTCACCCAGACGTTTGAGGAGCTACTAGACGCGCACCTACCATGGGTGTTGCTGCGCATACTTACCACAGATGATCTAATTACCCTATGTGTTCGAAGTTTACGCCGTCGCCTGCTACGACTGGAGCGCCACCTGCGTCGGCACACTCGTTTGAACTCACCACAAACACCCGCAAGGTGTATATTACACTACTCCACCATTCAAGGGGCCACACGGCCTTAAGCCACATCGCTCTACACCATTCCCCAGCATATCAACTCGCCCTACAATACGCCTCAGCAGCCCAAATCGCTTTACAACACTGCCACAAGTGTCTGAAGTGTTTAAACACTACTACTAGACGATGGCGAAGATAGTGATGTAATACCACATACATAGCTCCCATCCCACATAGCCCACCTGTCTCATCTCTCATCTCATCATGTTCCTCTTGTACCTTGCGGTGTCGAGGTGAAGTATAAACTTCGTGAGAGTGCCCGGTTATGGGCTTCGTATATCGACATTCCCATGGATTCTGTTATTCCCT
The DNA here is from genome assembly GCA_963921405.1 of Cepaea hortensis. Classification (NCBI taxonomy): domain Eukaryota; kingdom Metazoa; phylum Mollusca; class Gastropoda; order Stylommatophora; family Helicidae; genus Cepaea; species Cepaea hortensis. The sequence goes on from OY992891.1 coordinate 91,842,265, forward strand.
CCGTACAGCCCACCTGTAATTATTATTTATATATTAATTGTCTTTTAAGTGTTCTGTAGGATTATGTAATGTAACTTTCAAAACAGAGATAATGTTTATATACTTACAGATATAAAAAAAAGTACACAACCCCACCAGTCAAGGGTCTATACCGCCTTACGCCACATCGCTCTACATCATTCCCCAGCATCCCACCTCGCCCTACAACATACCAGCAGCGAACATCACACTACAACACGCCCCAGCTGCCTCAAATCGCCCTACAACACAGCCACAAGTGTATGAAGTGTTTATACACTACTACTAGACGATGGCGAAGATAGTGATGTAATACCACAAACATCACTCCCATCCCACATAGCCCACCTGTAATTATTATAGATTAATCTTCTTTTAAGTGTTCTGTAGGATTATGTTATGTAACTTTCAATACATAGATAATGCTTATATACTTAGAGATATAAAAAAAAAAAAAGACTTTCAGGGGTCTTAAATGTTTCACGAAGACGACTTCTCTCGTCCGAAACAGTTTAATGACAAATACCTCATAACGGTGAAGCAAATTCTAGCGGCTGTAATAGCCGAGAAAATATTTGGGTAGGTCGAATGTGACAGCCATGTGCAACACGAGCTTAAAGAATACTTCTCAGAGATGATACCCATTTTAAAATAACATCGAGATGGGTAGAGAGCATATGGGTGACTTTATGCGTGAGGCCTGAAAGTCACAGAGATATATCCGGTGATTGAATATCAAACGGCTAGTTGTTTTCAAACGTTCGGGAATACGGAGTCTGACGCCAGACGTGAAGATTACAGTAACACTGTCTATACCATTAAGGCAGAGACGATACAATTATTAGGGAATGCCGCTTACGGCAAGATATTGACTAATAAATCCAAACATTCAGACGTTTCTTACTGCCAGACAAGAGCTTACACGGCGCGAGTGTTGGCTTCCCTGAACAGGGAGTCAGATCCTTGCCAAGGCTGTATTGAAAAGCTAGCGAATCAAATGGCACACACATGTTTACTGGACGAGACTGAGAGACTCACAAACAACGGGCGTTTGTGGGTGGCGATAGATACTCTACTTGAACTTATAGGGATAGCCTACAACACACTGTAAGCGGGTCGTACGTCTTAATGAACGGCGTCTCAGTCGCTGATACAATCAGCGCGTCAGGCCATCACCAACACCATCACCTGCGAGCACACTATCACCAAACTTCTTTCATCCAGCATCACCACAACACGGACAATACTCGGCTGAGACCGCAATAATGGATGCAGTCTCACCAGTGTCTATTTCTACAGTGCCCCAAGAGGTCGTTATGGATCTGACCACAAGCCCACCTGTAATTATTAAAGATTAATTGTCTTTTATGTGTTCTGCAGGATACTGTAATGTAACTTCTAATACAGAGATAATGTTTATATACTTACAGATATTTAAAATAAAGACGTTCTGAGGCTTTAAATATTTCATGAAGGCGACCTTCCCTCGTAGCAAAAAGTTTAATGACAAATACATCATAATGATGAAATAAATTCACGAGGCTGTAATAGCCGAGAAAATTTTGGGGTTGGTCAGGTTTGACATCCATGTGCCAAACGAGCTTTAAGAATACTTCTCAGAAATGACACCCATTTTCAAAAACATCGAGGTTGGTAGAGAGCATATAGGTGACTTTATGCGTGAGTACGCCCAGTCACATAAGTGGTTGACAAGTTATAGGCAGTTAAGATTGGATCTTGTTGGCGACACCATTGTTAAAATGGTATATGGCACATGGCCTGAAAGTCACAGATATATATCAGGTGATTGAATATCAACCTGTTAGATGTTTTCAAAAGCTTGGGGATACAGTGTCTGATGCCAGACGTGAAGGTGACAGTATCACTGTCTATACCATTAAGGCAGAGACGATGAAATTATTAGGCAATACTTACGGCATGACATTGACTAATAAATCCAAATATTCAGATATTTCTTACTGTCAGACAGGAGCTTACACGGCGATTGTTGGCCGTCCTGAACAGGGAGTCAGATCCTTGTCAAGGCAGTGTAGAAAAACAAACAAATCAACAGGCACACACATGTTTACAGAGAATATCGACACCAAGAAAGTTAACAACACGAGTTCTAGAGGAAGTGTGCGTAAACCGCTTCAAATATTGTCAGTGGTGCGTCGATGACCAACCCAACCAGTTAGCGCACTCGTGTCTCACCCAGACGTTTGAGGAGCTACTAGACGCGCACCTACCATGGGTGTTGCTGCGCATACTTACCACAGATGATCTAATTACCCTATGTGTTCGAAGTTTACGCCGTCGCCTGCTACGACTGGAGCGCCACCTGCGTCGGCACACTCGTTTGAACTCACCACAAACACCCGCAAGGTGTATATTACACTACTCCACCATTCAAGGGGCCACACGGCCTTAAGCCACATCGCTCTACACCATTCCCCAGCATATCAACTCGCCCTACAATACGCCTCAGCAGCCCAAATCGCTTTACAACACTGCCACAAGTGTCTGAAGTGTTTAAACACTACTACTAGACGATGGCGAAGATAGTGATGTAATACCACATACATAGCTCCCATCCCACATAGCCCACCTGTAATTATTATTTATATATTAATTGTCTTTTAAGTGTTCTGTAGGATTATGTAATGTAACTTTCAAAACAGAGATAATGTTTATATACTTACAGAAATAAAAAAAGTACACAACCCCACCAGTCAAGGGTCTATACCGCCTTACGCCACATCGCTCTACATCATTCCCCAGCATCCCACCTCGCCCTACAACATACCAGCAGCGAACATCACACTACAACACGCCCCAGCTGCCTCAAATCGCCCTACAACACAGCCACAAGTGTATGAAGTGTTTATACACTACTACTAGACGATGGCGAAGATAGTGATGTAATACCACAAACATCACTCCCATCCCACATAGCCCACCTGTAATTATTATAGATTAATCTTCTTTTAAGTGTTCTGTAGGATTATGTTATGTAACTTTCAATACATAGATAATGCTTATATACTTAGAGATATAAAAAAAAAAAAAAGACTTTCAGGGGTCTTAAATGTTTCACGAAGACGACTTCTCTCGTCCGAAACAGTTTAATGACAAATACCTCATAACGGTGAAGCAAATTCTAGCGGCTGTAATAGCCGAGAAAATATTTGGGTAGGTCGAATGTGACAGCCATGTGCAACACGAGCTTAAAGAATACTTCTCAGAGATGATACCCATTTTAAAATAACATCGAGATGGGTAGAGAGCATATGGGTGACTTTATGCGTGAGGCCTGAAAGTCACAGAGATATATCCGGTGATTGAATATCAAACGGCTAGTTGTTTTCAAACGTTCGGGAATACGGAGTCTGACGCCAGACGTGAAGATTACAGTAACACTGTCTATACCATTAAGGCAGAGACGATACAATTATTAGGGAATGCCGCTTACGGCAAGATATTGACTAATAAATCCAAACATTCAGACGTTTCTTACTGCCAGACAAGAGCTTACACGGCGCGAGTGTTGGCTTCCCTGAACAGGGAGTCAGATCCTTGCCAAGGCTGTATTGAAAAGCTAGCGAATCAAATGGCACACACATGTTTACTGGACGAGACTGAGAGACTCACAAACAACGGGCGTTTGTGGGTGGCGATAGATACTCTACTTGAACTTATAGGGATAGCCTACAACACACTGTAAGCGGGTCGTACGTCTTAATGAACGGCGTCTCAGTCGCTGATACAATCAGCGCGTCAGGCCATCACCAACACCATCACCTGCGAGCACACTATCACCAAACTTCTTTCATCCAACATCACCACAACACGGACAATACTCGGCTGAGACCGCAATAATGGATGCAGTCTCACCAGTGTCTATTTCTACAGTGCCCCAAGAGGTCGTTATGGATCTGACCACAAGCCCACCTGTAATTATTAAAGATTAATTGTCTTTTATGTGTTCTGCAGGATACTGCAATGTAACTTCTAATACAGAGATAATGTTTATATACTTACAGATATTTAAAATAAAGACGTTCTGAGGCTTTAAATATTTCATGAAGGCGACCTTTGTAACAGTAATGGAGTACTGGGGTATTATTAGGATCTAGTGGGAAACAGATACAGCACGATTGAGCATTGAGACTGAAAGCTGGGAGAGATGCTCAATCGTGACGTATTGGGTTGGCAAGGCAGTTAACATCACACCCTTGAGAGGTAAAGAAGCAAGTTGTCATCATGAAGCAATAAACTATTTGAACTTAACCTCTGGCTTGTTAATCTCTGTACACTCTGTTACAGGATTAATTATGGAGCATGTGACCAGGATACGAACCTGATATAATCGCCTGAGAAAAAAAAAAACAATGCGAAGTCAAGCCGAATAACATCGCGGAGAAGTTCAATAACTAAACAGAAATACTAGCGGCACGTTAGAGAACAATTAGTGAACGTGATAACAGGCGCACCAAAAGATGGCCAGTAAATTTGTAAATCTTAGTTATCTGTGAATACAGAGGCCAAAAGCTCGCCCAGGAGTGGTCCTCTGTAAGTCTTTTTCAAGACTTAAGATAACAAATAAAGTAGCGCCAAGAGCCTTGGTATAACCGTCACTTTGCAGAGTCCGCAATTCAAGAAGTTTGTTATAGCCGCCGTTCTGCAGTTTGATTGTCAGCAACAGGCTTAACATGGACGGTGCCTGAATTGTTACGTTTCAAGAGCCTTACCATGGCCGTTGTATAGATTTGTCACTTCCGAAGAGCCATTAAAGCCGCTGGGGACGAACCGGAGTGATCATGTCCTGAGAGTTTGGGCAAACCAGCAATTCAGTCAGAACATTTTGTCGGTCAGAACAAGAACTCAAGAATTCTGTAGAGGAGCAATTCAGTCTGAACATTTTGTCGGGACAGCATGAAAGACTCCTCGTTTTTTCCGTTGATCGGGCCATAAATTGTTGAAACAGTCAAATATCACTGGGCCTCGGCTGATCCTGATACTTTTTTGGGCCTCGTTATTACTAAGACCCTATCAAAACGTCGAAGATGTACCCCACCCGGGGTGAAAGCAAAGACTAATATCAGATGTGACCCGACCAGGGGTTGAAGATTATCCAGGCATCCCATGAGAAGTGACCTGAGGGGAAGAGATAGGCTACCTAAACTCCAATACCTAAATTCCGCGACTGATGCTCAGCTGATGCAGGCACCTGGTGTTCGAACTTAATTTGACGGCGAGTCGAAGAAAGTAATTACTTGAACAAGGAAACAGATTCAGGGTAAATTTCTGTATTATATGAACATAGTAATTGACTGAACAGTTTTACAAAACAAGTGAATTGTGCTCTTTAAAAATTAAGAAATTGCAATTGTGTGATTGTTTGTTTGCTCTGTATAGGTATATTTCAGCATGGCGGAACAGGACACCTTAGCACAGGTTTAGCTCTGTTTAGGAATATTTTAGCAGAGCAGATTCATCACGACACAAGTGAGAATTATTTCGGCTGAGATAGCATAAAGAGTAAAAATGTACTTGAACAGAGACTTAGGACACGTGACTGCATGGTTAGGAGAATTAAAGGTGGCAGTCAGCGAGGTAGAATGTTTTGTACACTGGTTACAGAGCAATGTAAGAGGTAATGAGATAAAAAGGAACAACAAAGATGAAAATAGAGGGCAGTATGGAAGCATTTATGTTAGTCCAAGGATGACTAGGGTTAGGAGCTGGTACAATGATCAGAGATATAGAAATGGGCATGAGAGAGATTGTTCTAGGAGTTGGCCATCCTATACGGTAAGCGCTAGAAAAAAAACGTGACGAGTGGTTTGAAAAAAGACAAAGACAATATTTGAAGTCAGGATCGAAAGACAGAGTGGAACACAAAGATAAGAATTCAACGACACCTAAAGTACTTGCCAACATTAATATGGAACAGGAAAAGAAGACGACGGTGTTAGTAAGGAAAATAAACCGAGAGACACAGACGCAGACAAGTAATACGATAGAACGTAGTACGCAGACTCAGGTACAACCAGTCAGCAAAGTAACAAAGGGAACTCAAACTGACTTAATAGAGAATCAGTCAAAGCCAACTCAATTGACTAAGAGAGACAAGGTTGAAGTTAGGAAAGATGGACAGACGAGGACCAAGAACGAAAGAAAGATAAAGAGGAGAAGTATTGAAGAAAGAAATAGTATGGTTGTAAATAGAGGTAGTGCCATGTCAAGTTCTTCAGCTATAGACAGGAAACTAATTCCCAAATGGTGTAGGAATATTAGCTGCCAGAGTTCAAGTTACGGAGAAGATATTCCTACAGCCGAATATTATAGTGATGCTGAAACGGATATTATTACTGAGGATTCGGAGAATGAGAGTGTTGCACTACGAGCAGATCCTGAATCGAGGCGTGATGTTCCCTCATACGGAGTAGTTGCTGGTGGACAGACGGACAGAGTTTTGGTTAGTGACTATGTAGAACTAGATACTGGATTATATGACAATAAAGTAGGGAAGGCTAAGGGACGAAGACCGAGAAAGAGAAAGAAAGTCAGACGTTTTAAAGATGACTATGAGAATAAGGCCGACGTGTTTGCAGTAAACTATAATGAGTCTGATGAAGGAACTATTATTAGTGTGTCATCTGAGGACGAGATGGGAAGATACAAGCGGTACGTAAGGTATACAGGAAACAGTGAACAGACTGACGCAAATAAAGGAAATAGAAATAACTCATTTAAGAAAAAGAATAGTGGTAGACAGTTAGCGGGAATTTATTCAACGACAGAAAGTGACTTAAGTAAAATAGAAGACCTTAGGACCTTAAGACCTGAATACTTTAACAGGTTGACAACAGATAGTGATGAAGACATAATAAGCGAAAGACGGGTGAATGTATTGAAAGACAGTGAAGTGTTTAATTTGGACACACTATATAACGGTTAAAATTCCTTGGGTGAAGAAGAAAAAATGAAATAGTTTTGGGCTTATGAGAAGAACTCCGGTTTGAGAGTATAGGTATATGAGCTGTCCAAAATAGACAGATGAATTTTTGGGGTAGCATGGTACAGGGTAGGTGATAGTGATGTTGAGGTTAAGGAAGTACGGCAAATGATATTCCACGTGGATTACGTAATACAGGATATCATATCTTCTGTTTGGTTAAAATGTAGGGAGAGTACATTAAATAAAATAGGGTGGATTCAGCACTTAGTAGAGAGAATTAGTAGAGGGTGAGAGATAAATTAAGTATGAATGTTCGTATTAGAAGTGGTTTGACTCAGAGCTATGACGTGATGTCCGAGATAGTTTTGCTTGTTGGTTGGAGAAGAAAGAATAGTATTGTTGACAGGTGAACCGAGAGTGTCTGGTGAGGAGATATGGATCGAGGTGGTACTGAGCGTCCTGTGTGTAAAGTAGCCAGTTGAACACGAGAATATTAAGAGTAAAAGACTGTAGAAGTGGATGCTTGAAAAATACGAGTTACGTAGTGCTTGTGGAGAAAGAAAAAAGTTGTTGTGTCTGGAGAAGTATAGAATAATAGTTACGAGAATTGTGACATGTTGGAATGAAGTTTGTTTTGAAGAGACAGTAGATAGTGCTGTGAAAGCAATATAAGTTGCGAGATGTCATGTATAGGGTATGACCTTCGTATAGGAGTAGAGATATAAGAAAACAGTGAATTGAGAAAGTCCTCTGGTTATACGTTGTTCATAAGTGAATATAACTGTAGTCAGACAGGTGTTCGGCGTGATGAAGGAAGTAGGAGAGAGGTGTGATGAAGTCGCCTAAGTGAAATACGTAGATAGAATGTAAGAGTGGCGTTAATGTGTCGTGTGTCAATGTGTTTAGAGGAGATCAATACGTGTTTATATGTGGTGAATGTTGAAGTGACGTCGGAAGTGCTTTTTATAGTAATGATAGAAGAGACATGTTAGATTGTCGCGATGCAAAAGTAGTCGTGAGATGAGAGCGAGGTTGTGTATCATTGTCCGTGTGAATATACGAAGACTGGTTGATAAATGAAAATAGAGTATGCGAAAATTGAGAGATAGAAAGAACGTGATTAGAGAATTGTGATGTCCTTTCGTTAGATTATGGAAGTTGAATGACGGAATGAGAGTTAACATTCTGAATGATGTTAGTATTCTTGACAGGGACATGTAGAAGCAGGAATGCCTAATACTGAGAAACGAGGAAAGTGAGGTCCGTTGTCAGTTGTAAGTGGCGTAGCTTGCTGTTCTGAAAGAGTCCCGAGAAATAATAAGAAGAGTGAAAGATGCGGAGGTAAACAGGGTTAGTAAAATGAATGTTGGAGAACGTGTTCCGAGGAGGGTGACCGGTTTGATTGTCGTCACGATGTAAGAGTGCTAGGAGAGACCTGAGGATAGCTATAGTAGTGCTGGTGAGACGTTGAAAGTATTGAAGCAGGAGGATGAAATATTAATTGCGTCGGGTAGACGAGAAAGTTGGAAGTGGAGTTGGTGGTTTTGGTGAGAGGTCTATAATAAATAGACAAGTTCTTTTGATGGGAGTAGCATGGTGAAGATACTGTAGTTAACAGTAATGATTAAGAAGTAGTAGTGATGTTTTGTATAAAGACAAGGGAAACAATGGCTGTGCCGAGACACAGGTTATTAATAAGTGGATGATGGTTAGTACATTGAGTTGACATTGGAATAAAAGGAGTTGACCTGTAGTTTACAGTGATTGAATTCCAAATAATGTGATGTGTAAGGAGTTAGTTTTGTAAAATATTGTGAGGGGAGATAATCAATGGTTGACTTCCAGAAAATGGAACGGTCAGTTGTGGAGTGGTGATTGTGGTTGAGGAGAACAAATATTGTTCTAAATTAAAGAAGTTAGTCTGTGGTTAACAGATATATATACGTAGCAGTGAGGTGTTTTATTTTCTCGGTTATGGGAGGCCAAGGTTGATGGGCCACTATATGTAGTAATTTGAAGGGAGTTGTATTTTTTAAAAAAAACCTTCTCTTTAGAGAGAAGACAATTGTTTTATGGTGAGTTTTAATGACTCATGTATAATATGTTTTTTTTTCTTGATTTGGTCCTGTAAAATGGTTGTTATTATTTTAGAATAGGATTATTGTGTTCGTAGACTTTTGAATACAAACTACTGGTCCGTAAAAGAGACCAGTAGTATTAGGTAACAATAGATTAGGATGTATGTTATATCATCATCACCGTCATCATCACCATCATCATCATACCTTTAGTTGAGTTGCGGGGAAACATAAATGATGTTATAAAAATGTGGGGGGGGGGGGGTATGATGTTCTGTTGTGATTTTATTTCGCTGTTTTGTATGTTAAATAGTAGTTAGTTAAGTTATGTTTAAGTTACAGGGTTTTGTCTAGAATAAAGAAAATACATGGGCTTTATTTAGGATCCTTCGTTCAGAAAATAGTAATAAACTACTGGGGACTAGAAGAGAGACATTTATTTAGGATCCTTCGTTCAGAAAATAGTAATAAACTACTGGGGACTAGAAGAGAGACATTTATTTAGGATCCTTCGTTCAGAAAATAGTAATAAACTACTGTGGACTAGTAGAGAGACACATCATCCTGGTGAATAATGTGTTCATGGGTATATTTTATTGCTGTGATAATCAGCGTAGAGAGGTTAATAGTTAATATGGCTATGAAGTGTTAGAAACATAAGACGGGGTTACTACACAAGTAAAATGGTTGTGGGAAAGTTTAGAGATACACTAAAGTCAGCATTAATTAAAAAAAAAAATATAGGATTGGAAGCCACATGGGAGAAGAAAAGATTAATGAATACAGCAGTAGAGTAAATGAGGAGAAAGTTTTAAACATGGGTTACATGGGGTCAGAAGAACCATGATGTACACAGGATTGCGGGGTTATAGAAAAAGAAGAGGGTAACGGGTTACCCCAGACAAAAACATGAATTGAATCCATGTTTAAGTCTGAAGAGTGATTAGACACTGTGGATAACAGTACAAGAATAAAGGGGTGTAAGTGTGTAGTCGAGACATAATGACATGGGGTGTTTGAGAGTCCGTAATATATGGGCTGGGATAAAGTTAAAGGCAGAGATAGGATATTGTTGCTGTTAGTAACGGCATGAAGGGAGATTTGAGTAGTTGTGCCCATAATAAATGGACAGTAAGGGGGCAAGAGAGGTATATTATGTGAAGTGATCTGTATTGGAACAGGTCTTGATTTTTAATTGTGTCCTCGGGACGTGTTTTGTGGTTGACATTACAATGAGAGGTTGAAGTAAGGTTCAGAGACATAAAGGTGGTAGTGTCTGTAATATATAGACAATTGGATGTGAATAATGTTTTTGATGCTGTAGATAGCAGCGTAAACGTTTACCATAATGAGTGGTAAGGGTGTGTGATTTGGGTGAGTGTGGTTTTAGACTTTATTACATAAAGTCTCAAATGACATAGGAGGGTAAAGGAGTATGGTTTGGTAAAGGGGTGAGTGATGTAGCTGAGTGTGGTCTTTGTGTGGAAGAGTTCTACTGCTTCTTTTAAATACCGGTGGCCACCGATTCTTTATCTTTCTATCGTGTGAAAGTGATTTCAAGTTAGTCGAAGGTGGAGAATGGTATCAGCTGAAATAGTAAGCGGAATGCTTATGAAGTGGAAAAGTAATATTTAAGAAGATGTGTTATAATGTATTTTATAAAGTTGATATTGAATTGTTATATGTAAATATGTTATGGTTGTTTGAAGAGCCAGAAACGAAGAAGAAGTGGGTTGATATATATATATATATATATATATATAGCAGGGGAAGACTTAAAGAAATAGAATATTCACTAAGATAGAGTTGCTTTGGGGAAGATTAGGGGAACTGTGAGAGATAAAGAAAAGGAGGGAATAGAGTAAGGGGATTAGGAGTAAAGATTTTTCCTTTATAAGGAAAATTCTTTAATAAACATGGGGAGGTGTAACAGTAATGGAGTACTGGGGTATTATTAGGATCTAGTGGGAAACAGATACAGCACGATTGAGCATTGAGACTGAAACCTGGGAGAGATGCTCAATCGTGACGTATTGGGTTGGCAAGGCAGTTAACATCACACCCTTGAGAGGTAAAGAAGCAAGTTGTCATCATGAAGCAATAAACTATTTGAACTTAACCTCTGGCTTGTTAATCTCTGTACACTCTGTTACACCTTCCCTCGTAGCAAAAAGTTTAATGACAAATACATCATAATGATGAAATAAATTCACGAGGCTGTAATAGCCGAGAAAATTTTGGGGTTGGTCAGGTTTGACATCCATGTGCCAAACGAGCTTTAAGAATACTTCTCAGAAATGACACCCATTTTCAAAAACATCGAGGTTGGTAGAGAGCATATAGGTGACTTTATGCGTGAGTACGCCCAGTCACATAAGTGGTTGACAAGTTATAGGCAGTTAAGATTGGATCTTGTTGGCGACACCATTGTTAAAATGGTATATGGCACATGGCCTGAAAGTCACAGATATATATCAGGTGATTGAATATCAACCTGTTAGATGTTTTCAAAAGCTTGGGGATACAGTGTCTGATGCCAGACGTGAAGGTGACAGTATCACTGTCTATACCATTAAGGCAGAGACGATGAAATTATTAGGCAATACTTACGGCATGACATTGACTAATAAATCCAAATATTCAGATATTTCTTACTGTCAGACAGGAGCTTACACGGCGATTGTTGGCCGTCCTGAACAGGGAGTCAGATCCTTGTCAAGGCAGTGTAGAAAAACAAACAAATCAACAGGCACACACATGTTTACAGAGAATATCGACACCAAGAAAGTTAACAACACGAGTTCTAGAGGAAGTGTGCGTAAACCGCTTCAAATATTGTCAGTGGTGCGTCGATGACCAACCCAACCAGTTAGCGCACTCGTGTCTCACCCAGACGTTTGAGGAGCTACTAGACGCGCACCTACCATGGGTGTTGCTGCGCATACTTACCACAGATGATCTAATCACTCTATGTGTTCGAAGGGGCCACACGGCCTTAAGCCACATCGCTCTATGCCGTAGAATATTAAAAAAAAAAAATAAACCAGCCAACATCTAGTCAATCATGAACTGACCTATAAAAAGCTCGGCATGTGTGGGTGTGGGCGTACACTCAACCAGAAGTCTAAAATGCACAAGAAGAAGAAGAAGACATGGTGATAATTATAATGACAATGATTATGATGATGATGAGGAGGATGATGATGATGATGATGAATAAATATGACAGTATTAACTTAAAACTGAAGAAATTTTATCTATCGCGGTCAGTTTCTTGAAAACAGACTGGTAGAAACCTTTGATTGCATACGTGCTCTGATGTGACAGAGGATGTTCACTTACATACTTCTGTGACAGTTTCATGTTACCACACACAATGAGAGCACAGCTCTGGCATTCAATGAAACTAAACACCCAACAGCTGACAAATGAAGACAACATTGATGATTGTTTGACCTGTTTTGTGGGCTACAGTTCGGATTTCAGTTTCTCAGGTTTTGACCCAAAGTCTGGCTCAGAAATTGGCTGGGACTTACTGCTGCTGTCTGACTTGCTTCTTCTTCCAGCGCCCAATCTTCCACTACCACCGCCCAATCCTCCAACTCCACCCAGTCCTCCTCCACCAGCACCCAATCCTCCACCAGCGCCCAATCCTCCACCTCCGCCCAATCCTCCTCCACCACCACCCAATCCTCCACCAGCACCCGATCCACCTTCACTGCTCAATCCCTGGCTTGCGTTTAATTCGCCTTCAGAATCTGGGGATGAAAAATCAAAATTGATCATTCACATGTGTGTTTAGATCAACATAAACAATTTATCCTAGCCTAGACAACATAAACAATTTATCCTAGCCTAAACAACAACAACAACAACAACAACAACAACAACAACAACAAATAAATTAAAATTGTAGCCTAGACAGGTTTACTACCTATTTGGAATAGACACCGGTTTTCAATCATATATTTTGTTTAGACAGACTGGGTGTATCTAGATTTTGCTCATAGTTCATAATTGCCGAATGTAAGACGGGCCTGCGTGCCCAATTTTTTACCCTTTTAAAATAAAGTTCGTTCGTTCGTTCGTTCGTTCATACATATAGAGTATGCTCAAAATTTAGTTCATATATTCAAGATCGAATTTTAAGCACTCTGAGTATACTCAAGATTTTGTTTAGGCAGACTAAGTGTACTGAAGATTTGTTTAGACAGACTGAGTGAACTCAAGAAAGTATTTAAACAGACTGTTTATACAACAAATACAGTTGAAAAGACAGTCACGTGTCACAAAAGCAATGCATCTAGACATGCCATTCTTGAGCAGACACAACCAACGACGAGGCCAACGGATTCATAAGAAACAGCGATAGAACTAAGTGGGTAACAGAACATCCAGGCTACAAGAAAGACCAGGCACATTACCAACTCCACCGAAAAGAGTAAGTTATAATTTTCAGACTCCGCACAAATTATGCCGGCTCAAATACCGCATGTTTAAAAAGCTAAAGATATATGAGAAACTGGTGAATGTAACTGTGGAACTGATAAAATGGCAGCTAAACATTTGTTGCAGGGGTGTTCAACATACGGAGAACAAAGAAAAGTATTTTGATCTACACACTCCGTATCAGGTCAAATCCTAAAGAGATGACAAGAAGTCCAAACTATAGACATGCCACCAAGCCCCACTATAGAGATGCCAACGAACCCAGCCAAAGGGATGCCAACAAGCCCAGCTATAGAGATGCCAACAAACCCAACCAAAGGGATGCCAGCAAGCCCAGCTATAGAGATGCCAACAAACCCAACCAAAGGGATGCCAGCAAGCCCAGCTATAGAGATGCCAACAAACCCAACCAAAGGGATGCCAGCAAGCCCAGCTATAGAGAAACTAACCAGCCCCACTATAGAGATGCCACCTTGCCCCACTATAGAGATGCCAACAAACCCAGCCAAAGGGATGCCAACAAGCCCAGCTATAGAGAAACCAAGCAGACCAACTATAGAAATGCCAACAAACCCAACCAAAGGGATGCCAGCAAGCCCAGCTATAGAGAAACTAACCAGCCCCACTATAGAGATGCCACCTTGCCCCACTATAGAGATGCCAACAAACCCAGCCAAAGGGATGCCAGCAAGCCCAGCTATAGAGAAACCAACCAGCCCCACTATAGAGATGCCACCTTGCCCCACTATAGAGATGCCAACAAAACCAGCCAAAGGGATGCCAACAAGCCCAGCTATAGAGAAACCAAGTAGACCAACTATAGAAATGCCAACAAGTCCAGTTATAGAGATACAAACAAGCCCCACTATAGAGCTGTCAATAAGTCCCAGCTATAGAGCTGCCAACAAGCTCCACTATAGAGCTGCCAACAAGCTCCACTATAGAGCTGCCAACAAGCTCCGCTATAGAGCTGCCAACAAGCTCCACTATAGAGCTGCCAACAAGCTCAACTATAGAGCTGCCAACAAGCTCCACTATAGAGCTGCCAACAAGCTCCACTATAGAGCTGCCAACAAGCTCCACTAAAGAGCTGCCAACAAGCTCCACTATAGAGCTGCCAACAAGCTCCACTATAGAGCTGCCAACAAGCTCCACTATAGAGCTGCCAACAAGCTCCACTATAGAGCTGCCAACAAGCTCAACTATAGAGCTGCCAACAAGCTCCACTATAGAGCTGCCAACAAGCTCAACTATAGAGCTGCCAACAAGCTCAACTATAGAGCTGCCAACAAGCTCAACTATAGAGCTGCCAACAAGCTCAACTATAGAGCTGCCAACAAGCTCAACTATAGAGATTCTAACAACCCCACCTTTACAGATGCAAACAAGCCCACCTTGAGAGATGCGAACAATTCCACCTTTAGAGATGCCAACTATCCCAACTATAGAGATGTCACCAAGCCCAACTACAGAGATCTCAACAAGCCCAATTTGACTATTGCTTTCTTTAGATGTATTCTTTGTGACGGCTGAAGGTGTGTGCGACAGAAAAAGGAAGTTATTAAATGCACTTGGTCATCAACAACGGACATTCACGTGCCTACTGTTACTGCTAGTGGTATCTTGCTGCCTTAACAAACGACAGTACATTGTGCTTAAAAAAAGGCATAATAACTTCAACCCATGGCGGGGACTAGGGATGGAGTTATGCCCCTCCATAACACAAAGTCAGGGCTGAATTGTAAAAGCCTTGTGTTGCCCATGCAACATGATCCCTCTCTCGGCCTACCTAGTTTACTCGAAAGGAAACAACACCAATACATCAGGAACAAGACACGCTACAGAAGCTGCCAGATCAGTAAATCAATGCTCCAACTGTCTGCGTGTCAGAGCTTTGATTCTAAACCAGTTGCTAATTAAAGTTTAGGGTCTGGTCTGCCATGCTATGACTTTTAGTCTTTAGGATGCATTTCCTCACACTAGAGTTGGGCTTGTACATTTCAGATTGCACTCCTCTGCCCAAAAGCCGTTGGCACAATGTGGGGTGTTGAGTTTGGTGAGCCCTGCCCAACATTCGGTGCTAATATAAAGCAGGTATACTGTCATACGGTAGCTCAGTTATACCTGACTAAGACCTGACAACACACGTGTCTTCTGTGCTTTATGAAAACATCTTGATCAAATACCTAGTTTGACTGTTGTACATACCTGCGCTCTCTGCTGCTTGATTCATGGATGCTGCATACTGAAAACAAAAACAAAAAACAGGAACAGTTGAAGTGTACATAAATGACATGCAGTGCTTTATAAAGTTTGCGGAATTTGTTTATTGTATAAAAATCAGTTGTTTTTGTTGATGTTGCTGTAGTTGTTGTTGTTGTCTTGTACTTATTCCGCTAAGAGACGCAGGGAGCGGTTATTGAAGTTCCAGCGCCCGTGACTAGCGCCTTTCCTCCAATTTACTCCATGATTCATGATCGTAATTTCTCTCAATCAATCATGTGCCATGCCGGAAAGCATGGGCGGTCATGACTCGCCATTTCACTCGATCACCAGAGTCGTGGATCAGCTCAGCGTTCCTGTCTCGTCCATGCCACGTGGCCAAGCCATCCAGGTATTTTCCTCTCGGTCTTCCTCTTGGTCTGTTCCCTTTGATCTTCCCAGTTGTCACTAAGTTCTCTAATCCATTTCTTCTCATAACATGTCAAAACAATTTCTCTAGGATCAAGTAAATTCCCTACCGGTTTGCTAGATCTGTCATAGATTCCTTATCTACTTAACCCTTTCATATTTGCTACTACCACCATGTCACAAATGTGTTCTTCAATTCGTATTAATTTACGCCACGAGCATAATTTTTCTTAAACTCTGCTTACGCTTGGTATAAAATCTAGATACTTTTCATCAACGTCCATTTCGTTGTATTCTTCGGTCTCAGTGTTTGTGATGCTTATTTTTTCTTTATTCTTCAATCCTAGATTTTGCAATAATTCTTTGCTTGCTGTGTAAAATTGTCTTGTAAATCACAAACAGCCATTAAATGCTGGGGTTGATTTGATGTCTGTAAAGGACATGCAACTCACTTTAACTGATGGATCAGTGCAGCTAGGGGGAAGATCCGGGTGGGGGTTTCACATCTAGTTGGAGGAACACGATCACCACAGGACGCTGGGAAGTATTCAGGTACAACAACCGGTATGGGAATAGAGCTGGAGGTAGCCACAGAGACTTTGATATGGTGTTTTAGGACTCCATTCAGTTAAGCAATGATCATAACCGACTCTCAGTCAATGCTCCGGACGATTGGCTAGGTCTGCACCGCTTGGCGTGGTACTGGTGCACGATATGGCAGATGTGGTCAGAGGCTCTTTTGGATCGCGTGTATAGTGCGGAAGAATACCAGATAGACCATCATGGCCTGGAGAGAATCGTGCTGCAGGGAGAGACCGGATGATCTGGCCAATACTCAAGACTCCGAGGAAAGGTCAGAAGGATATGTAGATAGATTGCTATTGATAATTTTAGAACTGGGACTCTATGCTGGCTGTTGAAGATGAGGACTGAGCAGGTATTGGAATGTCCTGAAAGATGTGATCAAGGTTCTTGACTCAAATCAACTCTGATGCGAAACATATGGATATGTATGTATGGCATGAATGACTGACTCAAACGTAGACATCACACTTGAAAGAGCTGGAAGTGGCTCTACTGGCCAAGCCATGCCAAGACCTATACACAGACATCACACCTGGAAGTGACTCTACTGGCCATGCAACACTATTATACAGGGAAGCAAAAGGATCAGTTGCCTGGTCTCCTCATAGAACACAAGGGAATGAGCAAGAGCGACTTAAGGCACCACGGCAGTGTAATGGCTAGGCTCTCGCCTGCGGATTCGAATTATTAAAATTCACCAGGGCTCCCAGGTCGACCTCACCTAAAGTGAGTATCAGGAAATATCTGGGGAAATCAAGGCGGCCGATGTTACACGGAACACATGACCCATGTAGTGTCAGTTGGTCTATACACATATGTGCTATCATCATTTGCCTAATGGCTCCAAGGGTAGAAAAGTGCGACTTGCTATTGTTTATAAAACCGTCTGTTGCACACAAACGTGACCTTCTCTTGCATAAGAAAATGACCGTCTGTTGCACACAAAAATGACCATATGTTGCACACAAAGATGACCATCTGTTGCATAAGAAAATGACCGTTGATTGCACACAAAAATGACCGTCTGTTGCATAAGAAAATGGCCGTCTGTTGCACACAAAAATGACCATCTGTTGCAAACAAAAATGACCGTCTTTTGCATGAGAATATGACCGTCTGTTGCACACAACAATGACAATCTGTTGTACTAAAATATGACTGTCTGTTGCACACAAAAATGACCATATGTTGCACACAAAATTGACCATCTGTTGCACACAAAATTGACCATCTGTTGCACACAAAATTGACCATCTGTTGCATACGAAAATGACCGTCAGTTGCACATGAAAATGACCGTCTGTTGCACATAAAAATGACCGTCTGTTGCACACAACAATGACCGTCTGTTGCACATAAAAATGACCATCTGTTGAACACACAAATGACCGTCTGTTGCACACAAAAATTACCATCTGTTGCACGATAAATTGACCATCTGTCGCGACAGTCTGTTGCACAAGTAAATGACCATCATTTAAATAAGAAAATGACTGCCTGTTGTACAAGAAACACATGTCAATGACAACACAAGGCTACAACCAACGGAATTAAGATTCAAATTCGACACCCAAGGGACAAATCTTTGTAGAGATGGAAGGGAGGCGTTTTTCAGCAACTGGAAATTGGGAGTATAATTATCCATACTCCTTGACATCATCTTAGAGAGAGAGAGGGAACTCATAAAGTCACATCTCAAGTGCCGTGACGTCAGTGTTAGATGTGACACTGTTATGATAAGAATAAAACCATAGTACATATACAGACTGCGGGCAGTAACAACCACGTGCAAGTTAACAATATCTTGAGTTGACTACAGTAACTTGATGCGTTTTAAAATCATAAAAATTAACCACAATGAAATATTTTATGTTTTGATATAGGATAGCTACCAATGCACATGGATATCTCCATCGGTGCTCTCATCTTCCACCACAGATCACACAAAGAGCATCTTGGCACTGTGCACAAACTCCACAGTGCTAGCATAGATCCAGGGCTGGATTATTTATAATATTGTAGTGTAGAGATGTTACACACACAGGTTAGAAGGCACGTGATGATCGTACAGCACACAAGACTCCGCGTTGTTTTGAACCTTCTTTATTTGTCGAATCGTTCAACTACAGCATCATGATGTTATGCTCAAATTCGGATGTTTACATGTTTTCCTACCTCCCTGCTAGCTGGAACCCAAGTGACGTGTGTGCCAGCCTAGATACACTTCTTCATTCGTGCACACACGTTCACTAGCTATGGTTTTCCCACTAGTCAAGGAATGCGCAGCATTCCTTAACTCTTTACTCCTAAGCTACTCCCTTTACTGTTACAATAACACATGTAACTGTTTTATATAAACACTGTGATCCTTAGTTGTGCTACGGATACATGATGTGGTTCTAGCCACCTTTAACTTGCCAAACATGTTCTGGCACCCATTATATGTGGTCATTTAAACAAGTCCAACTTTGAGCAGATTTGAACCCAGGACAAGCAGGCAAGTGAGTGCGCTAGTCACTGCACAACCTTGACTCCTTAATCTGCAAAGTGGAAGGTTGCTAACAGAGAGATTCATGTTTGATTCCCACATGCGCTCCGGCCCAATCTTCAACAGTCAGCGAAGAGTCCCAATATTAATGGAACCAACTGGAGTCTGATTATGTGCCGGCTGGCCTTTCCTCAAAATACAGAGTATCAGCCAGATCTTCTGGTCACTCCCTGGTTCTCTCAGGACCATCATTATTTATCTGTTCTTCTTCTCTGTTCACATGATCTTAATGGACACTGACTATACCCACCTTATCGTGCACCAACACCCCACAAAAAGATGCACACACAGCCAATTTGTCACCTCTTTGTTGTTTGCAAACACACCAGCATGCCCTGGGTAAAAGATTCCAAGGATTCTCATGATCTTTGATTTTGTCATCGATGCATGATACTCTACACTAAGCTGACCAGTCGTCATCTCTCTCAGCATCCTCTGTGAGTCAGAATCATGGCATATGTGTGCTGTATGTCCTCCAGGCAGCGGAGCACCACAGTGACTTCTTCCAACACCTTTCTCACACTAGATGTTGTGGTATCATATGCCAGGCTCTCCTGCACCAAACACTGTCCATTAACATTAGCTATGAACCCCAGGCACTTCTTTTGCCTGTTAGCACAAAGCAGTCAGTGCAGACAGAATCTAATTGGTCAAATATATGCCAGTTTAGTTGTTTGCCAATGACACTTCTTCCTTTTTTCCTTTCTTCCTTCCTTCCTTTTTCCTTCCATCCCCCTCTTCCTCCATCTTCTTCTTCGTTGTTCAGAGGTCAATATGAATGACAGCAAATAAAGCAGCTTAAGCTTGTTGACATCTCCACAGAGTTTGTTCACAATGGAGCGAGTGTAGGACAACATATTTTTCTCTGTCACCAACACATTTTTAGCCGTTATGTTATCAGTTCCACAGTTTACATCTACCAATATCTCTTATCAAAATAATCCTGCTTACAATTTTCCCCAGAACTGACAATAATATTATTCCATAATAATTTTCAGACTCCTGCAATTCCTCTTTCTTTGCCAGCTTCATCAGAGACCCCTCAATGAACATAATCCCCGTCTTATAAGTGGCTCGAACACATGACCACATGGCCTACAGGCAAGTGAGCTACCCACTTTGCCACCGGGACTTCCTGGGATGACAACTTACCTCTATTTTACTTTTAATTGCAGATAACCGCGATACCAAAATCTTCACTTTGTCTTTAACCTCGCTGGACTTAAACGCTGGATTTTCATGCGGTTTGCGTTTCTTCTGGGCCTTGACTTTCTTGTTTCTCCATTTCTGAAACAGGATAATAGTCAGTATAATTGTAGGGAGGAGACAACACAGACCGGCAGATATAGTAACAGACAACTAAAATATAAGGAGAGACTAGTAACAGACAACTAAAATAAAAGGAAAGACAACAAAGATATAGTGGTGAGTCATCATCATCATCATCATCATGTGCCACGCCTATACGCGCGAGCGGTCATGTTTCGCCATCTCACTCGATCACCAGAGTCGTGGATCAGCTGTGTTCTTGTGTCGACCATACTACGTGGCCAAGCCATCCAGGTATTTACTTCTCTGCCTTTCCCTTGCTCTCATCTCCTCAATCTTGCCAGTTGTCACCAAGTCCTCCAATTTATTTCTTCTCATAAAGTGGCCAGAAAATTGTGATTGTCTACATCTAATTTCTTTAATCAATTTACGGTTTTCATTTGTTTTTTGTAGGACTTGGTCAATGGTTTTTCTGTCCTTCCATTGTATTCTTTGCATTTTCCATAGAAACCACTTTTCCACAGCCATCAGATGTTTTTCAGCTTGTCTGCTCATTGTCCATGCTTCACATCCATACAAAAGTACAGGATCTATGCAGTACCTCAACATTCTTTTTCTTGTTGCTAGTGACCTTGTTTTATTGGTCAGTTTGTTCTCCATCTTGCAAAAGACTACCTTCGCAATAGTGATTCTTGTTCTAATCTCTTCAAGGCATCTTAACTGTTTCGAGATAATTGTACCGATTCACTTGTTTAAGAACATTTTCATTTACTTGTATATTACATTGTGATATTTCCTTCTTCTTAGTGATGACCATAATCTGTGTCTTCTTACAATTTAATTCTAACCCTAGCTGTTCACTGTGTGCAATAATCGCTTCTACTAAATGTTGCAGATCCTGTGTCAAGGTCTCACATCCGAGGTTGCGACGCGTTGTCTGTACCAACGCCAGACACCATAACAACACGCAACCCTGAGTAATGTTAGACACGGCAGAGAGAACGCGGCGTCTTTGCCGACGCCTGGATAAGCAGCCACGCACAGCAATTGAGTTCACCCCGTGAACCGTGCAGGGGACACCAGCTGACGTGAGCGTGTAGCGTGTAGGACGCCAGGACTGGCAGACGGGCTGAGATCGTTGAAGGGACAGGTCGCAAGGGAATGCGAGTTGAGTTTGAATCTGCCTTGAGAGCTAGCCTGTACGACAGTGGGAGACTGAGTCGAATGCTTGTATAGTTTAACTGTAAGTGAGATGTTTATTGCTTGCATGTATTATTATGTATTGTAGTGATCTTGTTCATGTTGAAATGATTGCTATAGATTGTCAGTGCGTGATGTTTGTGCGATAATTAATGCAACGCGTCAATAAAGCGTGTGAATAATACTTTCGGATATTCACTTCGTGTGATTTGATAGTTTGATATTACTTCACACTTGCCAGAAAACGAGCTACTTGTCTTGTGTTATGCAAGGCTCTGACAAGTGCGAATGTGGTGGCTTTCGTCCGGGTTTTGAATCAAATGCGAACGTATACATTTTTTTGTCCGAGTTTGAAGCGAATGTGAACATGCCGATAGAAGTGTGCAAGTCATAGATTAAGGTAAAGTAACGAATTAATAGAGTTGATTTAATTAAATTATAAGTGTGAAGATATTATTTGAAGCCAACCGAGGCGTCTTCAGACTTAGCACTAAATTCAACAAATTTTGTACCTAAAATCCAAAATGGCGGCCGTGCCCTTGAATGTCATTGAGTAGAGGTAGTGTGAGCGTGAAAGTTGTTGAAAGTGGTAACGACTAACAATAATACTTGACAGCATACAAACCTTTACAGACTTCAGTGACATTACACACACCATACATTTACAAACGTTCTAAATTTCGTTTAGTTTAAAAAGTACAGGGTTTTTGTGACAACTTTACCTGAGTCTGGTGAACTTCAAAAATTTTTTGTGCGTCAACCCGAAAGACGTTCCAGTGTGATTTCGAGAACCACTGAACAGCACAGTACCCAAGGATTACTTGAGTATAAAATTTTTTTCCAGCTTTCTTTATACTTTCGTTAGTCTGGCTTTAGACATTAACTGTGCTATAAATATTTGTAACTTACTAACATCATAAGTAATTTTGTTTATATTTATTCCATCATATCTATTGTTCATCATGTCTTCTTTAAACGAGTTCATTGAAATGGGTTTAAAATTGAATATGTCTGGTGAGGAATTGAGAGCCTGGAGTGAAAATAAATATGCAGAATATCTGTTGAAACAAGAGCAAATTAGTGAGAGGGATGAGAGAACGGCCGAAAGGGCATTAAAGCAATCAGAAGTTGCTCTGAAAAGTAAAGAGGCAGACTCAGAAGCTGCTTTAAAGCTTCAACGGGCACAATCAGAAGCTGCTCTAAAGGAATCAGAAGCTGCTTTAAAGCTTCAACAGGCACAAGCAGAAGCTGCTCTGAAAAATAAAGAGGCAGACTCAGAAGCTGCTTTAAAGCTTCAACAGGCACAAGCAGAAGCTGCTCTGAAAAATAAAGAGGCAGACTCAGATGCTGCTTTAAAGCTTCAACAAGCACAATCAGATGCTGCTCTAAAGCTTCAACAAGCACAATCAGAAGCTGCTTTAAAACAGTCAAAAGCTGCAGTGAGGCAAGCTGAGATCTTAGCATAAAGTAAGAAAGAAGAGCAAGAAACACAAATGCAAATTGAACAACTTAAAGCTGAATGTTCTAAAGAGAAAGTGAATAGAGAAACAGACAAAGATCAACCTCATAAGAAGTACCAAGGTCTGATCAAAAGTTACAACACAGGTGATTGCATAGCAGCATTCACCCAAAATTTTGAATTTGTTATGGATCATTACAAAATCCCAAAACCTGAATGGGGGATAGTATATGTAAGAAGTCTTTCTGGGGAACCTCTTAAAGTCATAGAGTCTATCCCAAATGACCTGAAAGAAGATTATCTTTACATTAAAGCAAAAATTATGTCACATTTTTTGCTAGATGAATCAGGTTATAGAGAACAGTTTAGGAAGTTGTCTCCTAAGCCAACACACACGTTCTCTGATTACATCTCAGAAATTCAAAATATTTTTTCTAAATGGCTGTCAGCAGCTAAAGTAAATGGAAGTTATGACAAATTGGTTGACCTTATGTTGAGAGATAAGATTATTGCATCTCTCCCAGCTCCCTTTTCTAAATTTTTGTTGGAATGTCAGTGTGAAAGTGTTCAACAGATTGAAAGTCGTGGCTCTGGTTATTTTGCAGCCAATAAGCATTGTTTCTCTAGTGGTCTGACCAGCACAGACTATGTAGCAGCAGCTACATATGGCAAATATCAGGCAGGGTCAAATAGCAAACAAAGACCTTATAAGCAAACTGCAGAGAAATTATATCAGTGTAAATATTGCAACTATGCACACAATGAGCATGATATGTGCGACCAACATCCTGGGTACACTGCTTACTTGCATAATTACATTTCTAAGCAAGAGAAAGAGAGGAAGAACTACAAAAAACTTACAAAATGTTACCTTTGTAAGGCTTTTGGTCAGTGGCGTAAGGATTGTAAAGCCAAGTCAATGACCAAAAAGGCTAATGCAGCAATGTTTGACATTTCTTCGTCAGAAGATGAAAGTGTACAAGATCACCCAGTAAACTCAGCACATTCCATTGAGGTATTCCATCAGGAAAAATGTACCATTTGTGATCAATTTCATGAGGATGGCGTGTTAACATGCGGCCATTCTATACCTATTACCAGTGAGGAGGCCAATTCTGTAGTAAACTCCAAAGGTAGACTGAACATCCACCAGGGGTATGTTAATGGTAAACCTGCCGCAGTTTTACGTGATAGCGGAAGTACTCTCATTGGTGTAAAGAGAGACTATATTTTACCAACACAATATAGTGGTAAATATGTCACATGCAGGACATTCTCAGGGAATATAGAGAAATATCCACTTGCATGGGCATATATAACTACACCATTCCTTACAGGAAAGGTGAAATGCGCAGCATTAACCAATCCTTGCTGTGATATTATCATTGGAAACCTTCCTGAAGTGAATGACATACCACATGACATCAATACATCATCTGTCAGTTGTAATATTGATACTACCTCTTCACCTTCATCACCAATCACCATTCATGATGTATTACCACCTGTAAATGAATGTACAAATACCAACCTGGCTATGCCAGAATATACATGTAATTGTGTGAATGTAACATCAATGTGTGATGAGAATGATCGTTGTAATGTAGTAAACGCAGTAACTCGATCTACTGCACAGATGCAAGATCGAATCGATCAAACAGAGGCTTTACAACGAGTAAGTCCTGTTGTAACATCTCCTGAGACAACTAGGGAGACGTTTATAACATCTCAGAAAGCCGATTGATCTCTGCAAAAGTATTTTAAACTTATAGGCCAAAAGCCAAGAGTAGCAAAGAATGCTCAATGGTACTTTGCTCTCAAGAACGGAATTCTAACACGGTATTACACAAAAGGTTCCAGCACTATAGAACAAACAGTGCTACCGTTAGAAAACCGCAAGCAAGCATTGAACATAGCCCATGACATACCCTTTGCAGGACACATGGCTTATGCTAAAACTAGAGCAAGGTTACTTACTCAATTTTATTGGCCAAAGTTTTGCAACGATACCAAACAGTATTGCAGATCGTGTGACATCTGTCAAAAGCTTGTCAAAAAGGGTAAACACCCACAAGCTGAATTGCAAGTTACTGATTTGGCTAGTAGACCGTTTGAAAAGATCTCGGTCGATATAGTTGGTCCTCTGAACCACATAACATCTAAAGGTAATAGATACATTGTAACACTCATGGATCTATGTACTCGTTGGCCAGAGGCAATTCCAATGAAGAACATAACTTCCAACGACATCATGGAAGTGTTCTTTCATATTTTTGCGAGGGTAGGATTCCCTGATACCATCCTTTCAGATCGGGGTAGCCAATTTATTTCCTCGGCTACACAAGCCTTTACCAAAATGTTGGGTGTTAAACAATGCTTCAACAGTCCATATCACCCACATTCGACCGGTATAGTAGAAAAGATTAATGGCGATATGAAACATATGCTCTCTAAGGTAACCCAAGAACATCCTGAAGATTGGGATACTTATCTGCCTGCCATTTTGTTTGCATATAGGGAAGAGCCCCATTCCAGCACTGGGTTCTCACCATTCGAAATGTTATATGGTGCACAACCACGCGGCCCATTATCTCTGTATGAATCTGTGTTGACTGGAAGTACAACTGTGTCTATACCCATTTCACCATATGAACATGTAACATCATTGCGTGATAGAATTATGAAATCATGTATATTAGCCAAAGAAGCTCTCCAAAAATCAGGAGCTATTTACCGACAATATGCTAACAGAGGAAATAGAACTATTACACTGACGCCAGGACAGGACGTTCTTCTTCTTTTGCCAAGTGATAGACATCTCCTAACTGACTCATGGCAAGGACCGTTCAAAGTGCTACGACAAATTTCGACGGTAGATTACGAGATTGCAGTTAGGGACAAACATAAAATTTTCCATATTAACATGCTCAAACCATATCACCACAGGCAAGACGAACAAGTAGAGACTGCAGCAAGCACCTCCATAGTGGACCAGACGGACGACAACGACACTGACGAGATACCGACACCAGGTCTTGACACGATGACCAACTTACAAGACATTAAGGTAAATCCTAAACTGACTCAGACACAGACTGACAGTTGCAGACAACTGATACAAGAATACCGGACGATCTTTTCTGACAGCCCAGGACAGACAGATTTAGTGCAACACCAAATCATCTTAACATCTGACGTTCCTATTAAGTGTAGACCATATTCCATCCCTATACACTATAAAGAAAAACTTCATCAAGAAATCATTGATTTAGAAACAAATCATATCATTCGACGTTCACAATCTCATTTCTGTTCACCAATAGTTTTGGTACGCAAAAAGGACAACACTATTAGACTTTGTGTGGACTATCGTAAACTTAACAGCATTACACAGTTGGATTTAGAACCGATGAGCAACTGTGAAGACATCTTGACTGAACTATCTGACTCACGTTATTTTATTAAACTGGACATGAAAAAAGGCTACTGGCAGATAGCTGTACATCCTGATAGTATACATCTGACTGCATTTGCCACACCTTGGGGTTTATACGAATGGTGTAAACTACCTTTCGGATTAGTCAATGCACCAGCTACCTTCGTCAGAATGACAAGAATTCTTTTGACAGACATTGCTAACATCATTTTGTACATGGACGACATTTGCATACACACAAAGGACATGACAGAGCACATAACAGCACTACAGCAGACATTTGACAGAATTAGACATCATGGACTGACTGTAAAACCTTCCAAAGTGGATATAGCCTTTCAGGAAATTTCATTTTTGGGCTATAAGATCTCAAATGGCTTTATATCAACTGACGATAACATCATGTCCAGAATTTTGAAATTGTCGCTTCCGACAACTAAGAAACAGTGTGTTAGGTCTGTTAAACTATTATAGACAGTTTATTCCTCATTTTGCTGAATTGACCAAATGTTTCACTGATCTACTAACAAATAAACACCCCAATGTGATTGTAAACAGTGAATGTTTAAGGCCAGCATTTACAAAAATTCTTTCTTATTTTTCTAAATCACCTATTTTGAAATTACCAAATTTGAATATTACTTTTAGATTAAGATGTGATGCGAGCTCCGTAGCCATTGGAGGTGTGCTTCTCCAAGAACACGACCAAATCTTGTACCCAGTATACTACGTCTCTCGAAAACTGAACACCAGCGAACGAAATTACAGTACACCGGAACTCGAGGCTCTTGCCATGGTATTTTCGGTACGTAAACTTTCTAGATTTTTGTTAGGCAAACATTTCATTATTGAAACAGATAATACTCCGCTGACAATTGTTACCAGAGGAACACCTAGTAACAGCAGGGTGGCAAGATGGTCCCTTCTTCTGCAGGACTATAGCTATGAGGTTAACCACATAAAAGGTTCACAAAACTGTCTTGCAGACCTTTTGTCGAGATGTCCATACAACGAACCTAATACCCAGTCGACACCAGAGCACAGTGCAGAGGGTGTATAAAACTGCAACGTAGATAGTGCTCAGTACCACAGCCAATTGTGACAATGTGTCAGTAACGCTGTGTACACCATTGTGATGGGGAAGATTGTATCTCCCAATGTATATAACTTATGTACATATTGTGATTCTTATTATTATCATGCTAATGAATGCGTGTATAATTGTGAGATATGTGAAAGAATGAAATCAGTATTATATAAACTAATGTGTTGTATAATTGTGAGATATGAGAAAGAATGTAATTATTATTGTAAATACATAAATATTTTAACAACCAGACACTACAGAGAAGTGTCATGGGACAACACTAGAGGATCCAAGAAGTTACCAAGCCACTAAAACGTGAGGTAATCCTAAAGTATCCAGACCGAGGTGCCCAAGACGTTTTAACAAGATACGAAAGATGACTGTGACAGTACAATCCGAGCAGAAGACGGAAGAGATGATCCAACAGCTGATAGTAACAACTACTACTCCGTTTATAGAAGATCCATCCAGAACGGACCAGCTTTGTTTGAATGACATCACAACACATGTAATAGTACAGCTGTATACTTCCGAGTTTTTGCATATTAATAAAAGTATATAAATGTATGACGTTGTATTAAAATGTGATTTAAAATATTCCCATATACGGAATTGTATATGTTGATTTGTATAGGATGTAATCTCAGCATCATAACTTGATTGCTTCTTTACAAACGTGACTTTTTGTGCACATTTGTCAATAAGGATCAAATTGTGACACTAAGAAATAAATTTCCAATTGTAATTTATGTCTTGTAAACGACGATAAATTATTGTTCCTAAATTTTCTGTATAATAACCAGGGGACATTATTCTAAATTATTGGTGATATGTAAATATGTATTGTAACCATTAACATGTGTGCTTGATAAATAACATGTCAATGTAACATCGTTTAGATATGGACAGTATATTGCCAAAACTGTTGACCTTCATTAGAAACTCTAAATAGAGGTCTGATGGAGGAGTCATCTCAGAGGGAGATGCTCACGGCTTGACCTGATTATTTTAGTATTTTTGTTCCTGGTTGTGAGGTAGGGGCCAGTTTAGCCGATACCTACCGGACTAGCTGGGTCACAGCGAGGTAATGCCCATTAAATAGATTGTACTTGACTGTTGTACTTCATAGTGCAACATAAATGGTATATACATATTGTTGACTATTCACCTGTATATATTTATTATAATTGTTAATGTATAATGTTCGACTTTGACATGTTTAATAACACCTAGATATATATTGTACATGAAAGGAAATCCTTTCATGAAAAAGGGGTGTGGAGAGTGTCAAGGTCTCACATCCGAGGTTGCGACGCGTTGTCTGTACCAACGCCAGACACCATAACAACACGCAACCCTGAGTAATATTAGACACGGCAGAGAGAACGCGGCGTCTTTGCCGACGCCTGGATAAGCAGCCACGCACAGCAATTGAGTTCACCCCGTGAACCGTGCAGGGGACACCAGCTGACGTGAGCGTGTAGCGTGTAGGACGCCAGGACTGGCAGACGGGCTGAGATCGTTGAAGGGACAGGTCGCAAGGGAATGCGAGTTGAGTTTGAATCTGCCTTGAGAGCTAGCCTGTACGACAGTGGGAGACTGAGTCGAATGCTTGTATAGTTTAACTGTAAGTGAGATGTTTATTGCTTGCATGTATTATTATGTATTGTAGTGATCTTGTTCATGTTGAAATGATTGCTATAGATTGTCAGTGCGCGATGTTTGTGCGATAATTAATGCAACGCGTCAATAAAGCGTGTGAATAATACTTTCGGATATTCACTTCGTGTGATTTGATAGTTTGATATTACTTCACACTTGCCAGAAAACGAGCTACTTGTCTTGTGTTATGCAAGACTCTGACATCCTGCTCATTATCTGCAATCAATGCTGTATCATCCACATATCTAATGTTATTGATCTTACGTTCCCCAATGATGATTCCTTTCATATCTTCTAAATTTCTGAAAATATTGTCACTGTGCAGGAAAAATGAATCTGGAGACATTACACATCACTTTCTCACATCTCTCTTATATGCTGATATTGACGTAATTCATTATCAATCTTTATGGCAGCTTGTTGTTTCCCATATATGTTTTTTTTACAAGTCTAAGGTCTTTCCCATCAATTTGTAGATCTGGAAGGATCTTCATTATGTTGACATGTCTTACTTTATCGAATGCCTTTGTGTAGTCAATAAAGCATTGGTGTATGTCTTTGTTTACTTCTATAGAATGTTCAATGAATGTTCTCAGCATATACACAGCATTTACTGCTTTCTACAAACCCACATTGTTTTTCTCCTACTCCGGGTTGTATATTCTTCCTAAAGAGATGTTACTAGTGGAGTGAGGTTCACCACTAAGAGAGAGAGAGAGAGAGAGAGAGAGAGAGAGAGAGAGAGAGAGAGAGAGAGAGAGAGAGAGAGAGAGAGAGGGAGAGAGAGAGAGAGACAGACAGACAGACAGACAGACAGACTAATATCAATAGAGAGAGAGAGAGAGAGAGAGAGAGAGAGAGAGAGAGAGAGACAGAGATAGTAAGAGGACACGTTGCTAAGAGTATGAAACTGACTACCCTACTACTGGCTTTTACTCGGCCACCTTGACTGTCCAAGACAATTCTGGTACATATGTTGGGCTCGGTCCACATGGGTGCTCAAGTTATAAGTAATTTGTAAAATCCATCTTGATGGGGATCCAAACACATGGCCAATGGGCAGTCCAGGCAAGTGTCTAGTCACTACGCCACCACAGCGCCAGTGAAGAATAAGGCCTTCACTCATTCTGGGACATGGGACAACTCTGAAAATTATCTGGAAACCATTTTTTGTGTGCTCGCTCTCTCGCTTTGATGAATGAAAGATGAGTGATTGGAAGGGCCAAATGTAAGATGGGCCTACGTGCCTAATTTGTGACCCTTTGAAAATAAAGTTTGTTCATTCGCTTTGAACTCAAGCGTAGTCTATATACGTGCTACTACTTCTAGTGCACTGGATTGACTTTTGTATATGGATTAGTTTTCCCTATTACCAGTGTCCCTCGTCATCAGGCGAACCAACTCCGACTTCTGAGGTATTTGTAATTTACGTCCCCAAGTCAAGGAAGAGAAGTCAAATTTTAGACCAACTGACCGATGTAGGGGTTGAACCCGCGACCTCAGCATCAGCACACCGGATGTTTAAGAACGAACACAATAACTCAATTCGGCCATGCTGACAACCTGGTAACCATTTAATGAGACTGGGCTGACCAGGAGCTGCTCTGTCCAGAAAAACAAATCCTGCCATCGCTGGGAATTGAACCCAGACCACAGACTTCACAGGCAATACCCCAACCACCCGTGGAAGAAGTACAAACAACAACAAACCTTTGTCTGGCGTATCAGCTCCTCAAAGCCATCAATATCCTCTTTCAGGAAGTCCTCAGCTCCCTCTGGCAGCTGCGTGTTCCGCAGGTCTGTCACCGCCCCAGAAGTGGCGGCCAGGATCTGGTCCAGAACCTCCAGACTAGACTGCCTGTTTTTGGTTTCCCGTACTCTCATGGTGATGTTCTCGCTGGCAGCTTTCAACTTCTCCAGCTTGTCAATGAATCCCTGGTATAAAAGAGATATTATCACAACAATCAGCAGAGATTTTAGTTATGTGGTGTGTGTGTGATCAAAAAAGTAGTGAACGAATGAACAAACGAACGAACAAAAGAAAAAACTTTACTTTAATTTCATTCATTCGCACCTTTCCGTCTTGACACATGATAGTTTGTCTCATCGTGCCTCAAAAAGGCATAATAACTACAACCCATGGCGGTAGCGAATGTGACTGATCAGACCAATTCGTCCTGTAAATGTTCGTCCACAATGGATGCATCTGAACACACGGCCATTCTCACCATCACGCACCATTTTACATCGCTCACTCTCAGTGTGTGACCTATCTGCAATCATCTTCTCCCCCTCCTTTATTCCACCTCTGATCACCTCCCTCCATGCAACACGTTCAGCAGCAACTTGTTCCCAATGTGCATTATCAATGCCTGTATCAATCATGTCCCGCTTACACACATCATTGTATACCAGCAGAGGCAGAATCCAAGCTCTCCCCCCATCTATAATTCACCAAAAAAGATGTCCTTTGGTATTCTACCTTCATCCATCTTCCTAATGTGTCCCATCCACCCAAGTCTACGAAGATCGAGCATGGAACAAACCGCACACAACCTGACCTCTCCAATATTTCAGTATTTGTGATTCAATTATTTTCAAAGGGTTAAGAATTGGGCACGCAGATCCTTCCATCACTCTCTTTCATACATTGTTTCACCCTTACATCACTTGAGACTAATCGATACCAACAACTACAACAATATAAAGATGTGCATTATAAATGCATGGGAAATATGTATAAAATAAATTATTATTATTATTATTATTATTATTATTATTATTATTATTAAGATAGAAGGTAATAATTACTTAGATTGTGTTCGAATAATTTCCAATTATATGTATAGGGATTGGTAGTGTCTAAGATTTCTTGTGGAAAATTGTTCCACAGCTTAGCTACGGAGTACACAATGCTTGTTTTGTATACGTCTATCTTAGGCTTCGGGATTTGGAATATAATTAACTGTTTACTGTGCCTAGCATTACATTTAAACAATGGTCAAAGGTAATTTGGGCCATTCCAATGTAGGATTTTGTGAATTAGTTTGGCTTTATTGAAAAGTAGACGTTTGCGGAGTGGTAGTATTTGAAGGCGTTTATGTAGGCTAGGATGGCCAGTTACGTGTTTACTATAAATTAAACTCACAGCCTGTTTCTGGAGCGAGTAAAGTCACTTGGCGATTGAATTGGAACAAACGTCCCAGATTGTAGAGCAATAGTTAAAATGTGTCTTTATGTGAGAAGTGGACATATATTTATGCTTCATATATTATACTAAGGCATTTTATAAAGTAAAACATGATGAACTGATTAAAATGTTGGAAGATATCAACATTGATGGGAAAGATTTAAGAATAATAAAGAATATATAATGGAACCAAGTAGCAGCAATTAAAATGGGAAATAAAGAGGGTAGTTACGAACAGATAAAGCTAGGAGTGCGACAGGGGTGTGTCTTGTCACCCGATCTCTTCTCCCTATATATCGAAGTAATAATGAGAGAGATAAAAGAGAAGCCAGGAATACTAATCGGAGGATATAATATAAACAATATACGCTATGCAGATGACACAGTATTGGTGGTGGATAGTGCAACAGACCTACAACAATTGTTAGACATTGTAGTATCAGAGAGTGCACAGGAAGGACTCTCCTTGAATATCAAGAAAACAGTAACAATGGTGATATCAAAGAAAATGGTGACACCAAAATGTGACATAGAAATAGAAGGGGAAATTATCAACCAAGTGGATAATTTTAAATACCTAGGGGCACTTATAACATCGGATGGAAGATGTACAACAGAGATTAAGAGCAGAATAAGGCAGGCAAAAGCCACATTTCAGAAAATGAAGAGTATCTTATGCAATAAGTCGCTATCAATGAATGTAAGAAAGAGAGTGCTAAATTTTTATATAGAACCAGTTTTGCTGTATGGCAGCGAATCTTGGAATGTAAATGAACAAATTAGGAAGAACTTAGAAGCAACAGAGATGTGGTTTTTAAGACGAATGTTGCGAATACCTTGGACTGCCAGAGTAACTAACAACGATTGCCTGAAAGAGGCTAATGAAACTAAGAAAGAGACAAACAGCTTTCTTTGGTCATGTGATGAGAAGAGAGGCATTGGAGAACATCGTGACAACTGGAAAGATCGAGGGGAAGAGAGGCAGACCAAGAGAAATGATGAAGAATTTTTCCTTCTATTTCTATGTCAGGGCACTTAGCCTTTGTAAACCCAAAAAAAAAAAAAAAGGCATGATCTTTAAAAGACATACACCTGTTGAAGGTGTACCCAAGTAACCTATATAGACAGCATATGTAATAAAACCAGCGAAAAATGAGACCACGTCATGCATGATGAACAGAATACAGACAACCAACGACAAATTACACCTTTACAGAACTTCTATTTGCAGACGATCAAGTATTAATAGCAAAATCAGAAGCAGAATTACAAAAACACATGCATAATATAAACGAAATGTGTAGGGAACATAACATGAAAGCTAGCACAAATAAAACAGAAGAAATGACTATAATCAAAGAAGAAAAAACAACAAAGATTCATCTAAAACAACCCTCCTGAGACAAGTGAAGAGATTCAAGTACTTAGGAAGCATAACATCATCTAACGGCAAATCAGAAGACGAGATTGAAAATAGATGCATTAAGGCAAACCAACTCATTGGACCAATACTAGAGAAAAAACATGTATCAATAGTTACTAAGAAAGCACTTTACAACACAACCTTCCTACCAAATCTATGCTACAAATGCCAAAACTGGACAATGACAGAAAAAAAGTAAAGAAAAATCACAACAACAGACATTAGATTCCTGAGAAGAATACTCAATGTATCAAGAAGAGATAAGATCAGAAATGAAGAAATCAGGACTAAAGTGGGGGTTATAGCAACCGTAAGAAAGAGACCATTTGGAAGCCTGTAGTCATGTTATGAGATAAGGGTCGTTTGAAAACATCATGAAGACTGGAATGTTCAATTGGCAAAGAGGCAGATGCAAACTGAGATAAATGATGCTGGATGAACTGAGATGGTGGGATGGAGGAATATCATCAGCAGACATGATCCAGAATATCACGGACCGACATCTATGGAGAGACATGAACGCCATAGCCAGCTGACAGGGCACTTGATGATGATGGTGTTCTTCAAGATATAGTAGTAATTACTTCTTTGGTCTGGTCATTTGCATGTTGTTGAAACCATCTAGAAGTCTTGTTGAGCATGTCCTGTAGATGCCTCCTCTCTTTCTTTGTGGAGCACAGGATGTAGGACTCGTCTTTTATCTTGCCCTGATAGTCAAGGATACAAGCCTCCAGCTCGTTCCTGGCTTTCTCCAGCTCTTTTGTTTCTGCATCAGACTTGCCCAGGTGCCTTAACCTGATGAACAAACAGACATCAGATATGTTGTTACACATAACAAGATCTCTGCATATAATATTATTTGTACCCCTGTAATTATGTGTACTCATATTATGACTTTACTCATAGCATGATTATTTGTACCTGTACCCCGTTCACAAATATCTAAATAATGTGGGGATTGACTGCTACGTCCTTAAGGGATATGCAACTAACTTTTTTAACCGCGGTTTATACCCATACCATTATTTGTACTCATAGCATGATTATTTGTGCTCTTTTCGTAACCCACAACATATTGATTTGTACCCATGAGCGAGACAAAAAACTCGAAGAGTATATATCAAACACTCAGAAAGAATAACAAGATAAAGGGTACTGAGGGTGCTATAGCGGCGATTTGGCCACCCCTCTTTTAATTTGCTGTTCTCGCAGTCTGGCCATTGTTGTAGATTCACAGTCATCACTTGGTTCTTGCAAAAGTCTTACTTCTCGTAGAACATTCAGAATGTCAGCCTGGTCCATGGCGCATCCGCCCTCCACAGCAGCCTCACCTGCGAGCTTGTCAGCCCGCTCATTTCCATGTACTCCCGCATGCCCTGGCACGAAGATGAAACTAATCTTTGCCAGCCGAGACCGCTCCAGAGACAGCAGCCATTCTCTTCGGATCGACCCCACCTCTATCTTCTTAAGCATGCTCGTTGAGTCGCAAAGGAAACATGCCCTATTGAATGTCTGTGTCTCGAGCCATGTTATTGCTTTACTTACTGCCATGACTTCCATAGTCAGGCTACTTGTGGTCTCAGAAAAAGCACCAGAGTCCTCTATAATTCTCCCTCCGGCCCGAGCCATAAAGGCCCATGAGCTTCTCACATGTCAGACGACCGACCCGTGTAGATGACAGCATCACCGTCTAACGAATTCTCGAAAATCAACGCTTGTACTTCAGCCTCCATACCAGCCAGATTTTCTTGTCTGCATTTTCTATCTAGTTGGATGCAAACTGGATGAAGAGATTAGAACAAGAATCGCCATGGCAAAAGTAGCCTTTAGCAAGATGAAAAACATATTGACCAATAAAAAGATGTCAATTGAAACGAGAAAAAGAGTGTTGAGATGCTACATTGAACCTGTATTTTTATATGGATGTGAAGCGTGGACAATGAGCAGTCAGGCTGAAAAACATCTGATGGCTGTAGAGATGTGGTTTCTGAGGAAAATGCAAAGAATACCATGGACAGCCAGAAAGACCAATGAACAAGTCCTTCAAGAAACAAATGAAGATCGTAAATTGATTAGAGAAATTAGACGTAGACAGTCAAAATTTTTTGGGCATGTTATGAGAAGAAATGGATTGGAGAATTTGGTGACAACTGGTAAGATCGAGGGGAACAGACCAAGGGGAAGACCTAGAAGCAAGTACCTGGATGGCTTGGCCTTGTGGCATGACGAGACAGAAACACGGAGCTGATCCACGACTCTGGTGATCGAGTGAGATGGCAGAACATGACCGCCCACGCTTACCGGCATGGCACATGATGGATGGATGGATGGATGGATGCAAACTGAAAAGGATGTGCAGAAATCTGTTGGCACTTGTACCCATTCCTCGCCAGGTTCTAAGTCCTCAAGTGAACACACCTGTTGAAGAATATCTTCGGCTTGACCTATCCACTACCGTCCTCTTTGTAACCTCATGATTTGTACCTCTCTGAGAGAGAGAGAGAGAGAGAGATAGAGGGGGAGGGAGGGGAGAGAGAGATAGAGAGGGAGGGAGGGAGAGAGGGAGGGAGGGAGAGAGAGGGAGAGAGAGGGAGAGAGAGATAAAGAGAGCGAGAGAGAGAGGGAGAGAGGGAGAGAGAGAGCTAGAGAGAGAGCGAGAGAGAGAGAGAGAGCGGGAGGGAGGGAGAGAGAGAGGGAGAGAGAGAGAGAGCGAGAGAGAGAGCGAGAGAGAGGGAGAGAGAGAGGGAGAGAGAGGGGGAGAGAGAGGGAGAGGGAGAGAGAGAGGGAGAGAGAGGGGGAGAGAGAGGGAGAGGGAGAGAGAGAGGGAGAGGGAGAGAGAGCGAGAGAGAGAGTGAGAGAGAGAGAGAGAGTGGGAGAGAGAGAGGGAAAGGGAGAGAGAGAGGGAGAGGGAGAGAGAGCGAGAGAGAGAGCGAGAGAGAGAGAGCAAGAGAGAGAGCGAGAGAGAGAGCAAGAGAGAGAGCGAGAGAGAGCGAGAGAGAGAGAGAGAGAGAGAGAGAGAGAGAGAGAGAGAGAGGTGTTCAGATGCTACATAAAACCTGTACTTTTGTATGGATGTGAATCGTGGACAATGAGTAGACAAGCTGAAAATCATTGTTTGACTGTGGTTTCTGAGGAAAATGCAAAAATTGCCATGGACAGACAGAAAAACCAATGACCAAGTCCTACAAGAAACAAATAAAAACCGTAAACTGATAAGAGAAATTAGACGTAGACATTCATCATATTTTAGAGACGTTATGAGAAGAAATAAATTAGAGAGCTTGGTGACAACTGGCAAGATTGAAGGGATAAGAACAAGGGGAAGGCAGAGAAGTAAATATCTGGATGGTTTGGCCACAGGGCATAGTTGAGACAAGAATACAGAGCTGATCCATGACTCTGGTGATCGTGTGAGATAGCAAGACAGGACCGCCCATGCTTAATTGGCATGGCACATGATTATGATGATGATGATAGCATGATGATTTGTACCACATAATGCTTTGTACTCATAGCAAGATTTGCACTTATATACCTATTTGTACTAATAAGATGCGTTCCCTTTTCATTATGGTTTGTATCCATTTCATGATTTGCACCCTTAGCAAGATCTAAACTAATATGGCCTGAACCCTTGGCAAGATTTATGCTCATGTGATTCGTATTCACAGCATGGATTCTAGCCATTGCATGGCCATTCGTATCCATGTCATGATTTCTACCCCTTGAATGACGATTTGTACCCATATCAAGATTTGTACTTATGACAAGATGCAGACCCAGCCAATCTGTCTTCTTAAAAAAAGTACGGACCTAAAATGCCAAATTCTGCTATCGCACACCATACAGTTACATGAGGACTGTGTAAGGGGCGTTCGTGTAACTCATGAGGATTGTTTTGGGACCAATAGCGGAAATTTTGCTTATTCACGCTTCCACACAAATGAAAATGGGCCTCGTCACTGAAAACCACAATAGCAGTACGGGGAACCTGTTGTTGAATTTCCCCACACAAATCATTATTCAAACAACATAACTTAAAACAACATAAAACAAAATGGCATCATGTGTACATTTGATAAATAAAAATACTTTTTTGTTCATTTATTCTAATTTTGTTTTATTAAAGTTACAAATGTGTCAGATCATTTTAGCCCACCCTGTATAAACATATTTACTAAAATTAATGTTTGTATAGTTCTTGAGAAAAGTCTCAATTACTGAAACGCCGTGCGGTTAAGTTCTTCTATATGTATTCTTGTGTTAGCAGCTATTATATTATTATATTATCTTAAACCGTGTCCCCACATTGATTCTCATGGTTTATCTGATTTACGGTCCTTGGAACCAGTCGAACATCTACCGCGAGAATTGGTGTGAGCAATCACAAACGCTACTGCCATGGGTTGTAGTTATTATGCCTTTTTTTGAAGCACAATGTAACAAACTCTCTCTCTCTCTCTCTCTCTCTCTCTCTCTCTCTCTCTCTCTCTCTCTCTCTCTCTCTCTCTTTCTCTCTCTCTCTCCCTCTCTCATATCAGGATCTTAAAAATACCTGTTTGTATCATATTTTACACAAAGTTACGAGTCTAGTAAGTGCCCACACCTGATTTTGGCAGATCTGAAAATCTGAAAACACCTGTTTCATTTATTACACAAAGAGAAGAGTGCTCTGTCTAGCGAGTGCTCTCACATCAATTTGGCAGATGTAAAGGCTACGTGGTGGTCTTCATTGCACCGGGATTACCCCATATGACCCAGTCTCCTTCCGCTAAGTGACCTGCCGAAAGCATCGCCCAAGTCACGAATTTTGTAGTTCCAGCGATGAACCCCAGGACTCTTCATGAAAATTGCAATCGTGAACCGAACGACGTAGCCTGAAATCGAACCCACAACCTTTAGAGCGTAAGACAGCTGGTGTAACAACCTGGCCGTGGAGACTCCCTAGTTTGTCATAGTTGAAAGCATCCATCCATTTTGTGAAAAAAAAGGAACTTTCCGCCTCGTCCAACCAGACTCAGTGGCATTAATTATAATTGTGGTTCATAGTGTGGTATAAATGTTTTGGTTCTTTTGCGCGTAAGACGACTTCTACTGACGCATGTCCGATCGTCTTTTTTTTCCACAGCATCCTCCATTCCTTCCTTCCTCAATGACATCCTCTATGTTTCTTCCATTGCCACTATACCTGAAGCCATTATTGATTCCCCCCCTCCCCCCACCTCCACATAATGCCGTTTTCTTGCTTCAGTAGCCCTTATAAGGACACCAGTCCTGAGGAGGTAAAAGTATCTGTCTGTTTCATTATATACACACAGTTGACAGTGTGTTGCCTGGCAAGTCTTCTTACCTGATTTTGGCAGCTTTAAACTGTTTCATGCTCATGTCCTTGACATCCAGATTCTCATGCTGGATGGCCACAAACTCTGTGACACTGACGACCTTCCTCGGAACGTTCTGGGACTTCTTTGGATCCACATCTTGTGCAGCCTTGGACTTGTCAGCGTGTGCTGGGTTTACTTCTGTAGACTTCTGTGGTGATTGAGCATTTCCATTGACTTCTGTGGTTGGTTGCGGCTCCACAGACTTTGTGGTATTCTAAACACACAAAATGTACAGCTTGATCTCTGAAAGGACATGAGCGTTTTGTGCAACAACTTCCTCCATGAGTCTTCATTTATTGCTAAAGAATAATGGTTCACTTTTCCATGGCTTTATCTATATGCTTTAACATATTTAAATAATAAAGGTATATTATTTCAGTGGTTTTTTCTACAAATTTTAATAGACCATAAAGAATAAAAGCTAGTTGTATATCCTTTACAAGACGTCGCAGTCAACCCCATCATTATTTGGTGGCTTGGGATTCCTGGGCAAGTTTACTTTCAGTAGTTTACCATTGCTTTCTGAACGACCGGCACTCATACTATTGTGTGAAAACCAATGCAAGGCGGCCTGCTTCCAGATCAACTTTAGCTGTGTTTCGAATACATTATGGGAGATTGCGAATTGTATTCGTAAACCCTTCGCCACAGCGCCTGCCATA
The DNA here is from genome assembly GCA_963921405.1 of Cepaea hortensis. Lineage (NCBI taxonomy): Eukaryota > Metazoa > Mollusca > Gastropoda > Stylommatophora > Helicidae > Cepaea > Cepaea hortensis. Next base: position 91,882,310 of record OY992891.1, read on the forward strand.
TAGCTGGAGTAGGTCAAAGTGTCACGCAGTACAGGTGACCTAGAGTCGTGCACAGTTCAGTGACTGTGGTCAGCAAGTGAACACCAGAACTTGAAAGGCGGGCACTGTGCACACAATGTGAAACACGTTGGAACTCGCTTCCTAACAGGAAGTGGGGTACAGACAAGTTAGTCGGCGTTGAGCCATTGTCCAGTATGGACATGGTGAGATCCATCTAGAGTTATGGCCAAAATTGTGCCACTCTATTATTATATAATGGTATCGTGTTATGATGTCTATGAATTGTGGAACGACAGACATGTGTTTGTGGAAAATGCTGACAGAGTTTTGTCATTTGATAGTGAGTTCAGCTAGTTATGGAGTGTGTGTAGTATTGAAACCACAGTTTGTCAGTTTAAGTGAGTCAGAGCATGTGGCTCATCAACACCACGGTTAAGACCTGCAAACGAGGCATAATCACTAACCCTCAAATGCCTTTATTGTGATAAATACTAACAGCACTACCTGTCAAAAGCTACGCTACTATATATCATTTTCTCATATTCTTCGTTGCCGTATAGTGACGCTGACTCGCCAGCAAACAGATCTATGGCCCTTTCTATTTGTGGCATCTAGCCAATAAGCGGCTCTATGGCAATAGAGATGGATACCTGGCAGCGCTGGCTTGTGAAAGGATTCTGGTTTATTATTTCCATGGCTTTATCACGTGTTTTAATTTACTTTTACATGAATAAGGTTAATTATTTCGTGGTTATTTCTACAAAATTTAATTACTAATACATACAAATTAATTATTTCAGTGATTTTCTCTATAAGTTTTAATGGATTGTTAAAGAATACAAATTTATGATTTCAGTGGTTGTTACAACAAGTTTTTATTGATTGTTGAAGAATAAAGATTTATTATTTATGGTTTTCTCTATGAATTTCAGCTTTCTGTTAAAGAACATGGTTTCATAATTCCAATCGTTATCTTTATAGGTTTCCATTTGTTGTAACATATAAAAGTTTGATTATTTCAATGGCTTTCTTTACAGATTTCCATATTCTATTAAAGATTGAGTTCAGTGGTGTTTGGGTTCAACTCTGCTGATGATATTTGTCCATAACAATTTCTTAGTACATTAAGTAACATTTCTTATCGTGTGCCTCTACATCTTTTCCCATTGATGTTGATGTTTTCCCAGTTGTCACGATGTTCTTCAATGCCTTTCTTCTCATCACATGACCAAAGAATGCTGTTGTATATAATGTTCTATGTTAATTAGCCTCCTTCAGGCAATCGTCGCTAGTTACTCTGGCAGTCCATGTTATCCTCAAGGTTTGTCTCTTCCTAGTTTGTTCATCCAGGTTCAAGGATTCGCTGCCATTTAGTAAAACAGGTTCTAATCTTATGTAGCTCCTTATCCACTACAGTACAAAAATGCTAACTACATATCCTAATGTCCATGGTAAGAGGTAGATAAAAATAACACTTCGGCTTACCTCAGGAGCGCGTGCTCCATTACTTGCAGGCGATTCACTGGAGGCAGCAACATCTTGCACATCTACGTCAGATTCCTCCACCTTCAAGACATCATAAGTACACATCTGGTGTCCAATGTTTCAGGTATAGTTTCATTAACAACCCAGAAACCAAATGAACAAAATAATAACTAAGGAAATACTTCAACAATTCAATCTATCTGTTTGTTTATTGATCTATCGGTCTTTCAAGCGCTCCATTCACCCATCTATCTATCTATGTTATTACTAAAACAAGGGTCATTTTGTCGTGCTATGAGGCTACTGAAATATGATGCTAACCCCACATTGTAAGACCAACCGGCACTCGAGGACTGATGTGATCAATATCACACAAGCTGCCTTTATTTTTCAGTAATTTTCTTGTACTTAGTTTAGTCTGGAGCGACCTGTGGGTAGAGGTTACTGAGAAGGAAATACTTCATGACTACCTCTTGTATATCCACAGGGGTTCTGGACGAATCTCAAAACTGAGAGGGAAGACCACGAGCACTTTCAATCAGATGGCAGTTGGACCATTAGCAGTATGACCCATCGCTGGCTGTTGAACGAGGGGAGGAGCATGTAGAAATGTCCTGAGTGCAGTGTTGTCAGTTCTTAGCTCAACTTAACTCAACTCCTGCATATGAGGGCCCTTTACTTTATTTACCACCTGAGAGCTCAGGTCAAATAAAAGAAGGAATTGATCCTCGTTATTAACGAAATAAAACAATGAATGATAGATACCTACTAAAAACGTGAACGATCAAACATAAAACAATGAATGATAAAAAGGTAATTAAGCAGTTAATGATAAAAACAAATTAAACAGTGAATGATAAATCGATAATTAAACAACGAATGATAAAAACATAAACAATGAATGATAAAATGTAAGATTTCCAAATCATATCTGAAAGCACCATTCCCATAATGAAACGATGAATAATAAAAACTTAAAACAATGAATGATAACAATAGTATTAAAGAATGAATTATTAAACGATAATTACACAAGAAATTAAATAAAGATAATTAAACAATGAATGATAAAAATTAAGATTCTCAAATCATATCTGAAATCACCATTCCCATAATAAAAATGAATGATAAAAACAAAAAGTTTCCAAATTAATATTCCAATAATAACACAATAAATGATAAACACAAAACATTGCAAATAACTATTCCACTTAAAGTTTCTTAAATCTGTGTTAAACAGAGCAAGTTTGAAAGCTACCACTTCACCACAATTATCATCCACACACCCTCAACTCCTACCAAAGACTCAGCTACTCAGAATTTACGAATTCTTTACTTGGCTCATGAAGACCCGGTTTGATTACCGCGTCTGCTGCATTAAGTTTTACAAATAAGAAACAGTGGTATAATCCACACCCCATCTGATTCTTGGTGGTGGGTGTGTGTGTGTGTGTGTGTGTGTGTGTGTGGGTGTGTGTGTGTGTGAAACAGGGTCAAGGAAATGGGATTCCAGACTCCAAGAACTCCTAGAGAACTGCTACTCACCCCCAGTGACTCCTCCGGATAGCTGTCATCTGACAGATCACTTGTGTCTGAAATGTCATTACTTTATTCTTAGAAAGGAGTAACTTGTTACATTATTTCTTCTTCTTCTTCTGCGTTCATCCGGAGTTTCTTTTTTCGGATGTGACTGCGTTGTGCCTGTTTACAGCAGAGCTGCGTTCTTGCGCCGTTAGGCCGACACATCCGACTTCTGCGGGCATTTGTTGACAGGGTTAACCTTCCCGGGGGTTACATTATTTTATTCTTACAAATCAAACATTTGCTGCATTAATTTATTCTTGGAGATTAAAATGTGTTACATTATTTTATTCTTAGAACTGAACACATTGTTACATTATTTTATTCTTATAGATGAATGGATTTCGATATTATTTTATTCTAGGAAATGAACAACGTTTTGTATTATTTTATTCTTGGTATTAAACACAGTTACACTTAATCTTCTACTTCACCAAATTGTTACATCATTGTATTTCTAGAATTGAATATATAGTTATATGTTTTTCTTCATATTGAACAAATTGTTACATTATTGTATTCTTAGAATTCAGCAAGTTGTTACGCTATTTTATTCATGGAGATGAACAACGTGTTACATTAGGTTATCAGAATACAATGATATTAGGATAATACACACAGTTAAATTTAACACAAAGCAATCTGAAAAGTAACATCTTCTTTTACATATTAACTCCCTCAGAGTCCTGTCCACAGTATCACTGTGGATGTGCTCACAACACGATTGTTCAGTGACAAACACATCATGGCAGCTATGGATGGAGTGACAGTTGCACCTGAGTTGTTGCATCGTGGTAATATCCAGTCTACTTCTCATAGCTCTTGAGTCACACTAGCTCAGATGTCTTCTGCCTGTACACCTAGAAGTCATCTGCGCTTGCAGTTACCATATAATTCTTCACCAGTGACTCTTATTGCGTAGATATTTGAAAGGACTGGAAATAGGGAAGAACCTTTTGGGAAGCCTAGATTGATTATGATTAGGTTCGACGACCAGATACGGCATCAGAACTCAATCTTAATTTCTAACAAGGCAAAGTGAATCCTTCAAACAATAAGTTGATGGAGATTACATTTTAGCAGTAGATTCATCAGTTGATGCAATGGTTCTGTGGCGAATGGGTTACGAACACAATTCGTAATCCCTCATACTGTATTCGAAACACAGCTGAGGGCGATTTGGCAGCAGATCACCTTGCGTTGGTTTTTATACAATGATATGAGTGCCGAAGATTCAGAAAACAATGGCATACTAATGATCGTAAATTTGCCAAGAAATCACAAACAGCCAAAACTGCTGGGGTTGACTGTGACGTCATGTAAAGAAAATGCAACTATCTTGTTAAATGACACTTTGTTGTACACGTCTTCCAGATCTATGGCAATTGCACATATTTCGAGACCGACTTGAAAGATTTCATATCCATCATATTTGCAGACTGTAGCACTGAGCCATGTTTCGCTATTCTTTCTTTATCCTCCCAATGTGTTCGACATGAAGTAATTCTTTTACGTTCATATCCAGTTTTCCTGGTAATGAATTTTTTCACAATTTTTCCCATTGTGTTGTGTATAGTCGTGATTTTGTAGCCGCTAGTATGTGTATATATAAACGACTTGATGGTTTGGCAGCATGGCAGAGTTGGGACAAGACCACAGACCTGATTCGAGACTCCGATGATCATGTGCGATGGCGAACCATTAATGCCTACGCCCATCGGCATGGCATTTGATGATGATAATGATGAATATGTGTATCGTTTTCCCCCAGATTTACCTATTGGAATTCAACCGTGTATCCGGTGTTCGGTGATGGTGCCATTTTGAATGCTGTTACTGTAGTCACTGCACAGGTCCTGCCAATGTCCTGGTATCTCACACCATCACGACCGTGTGTAGATGTTTTTTTAAGGTTTAAATTACATCCTGCTAGTATCCCTGGTGAAGTGGTTAAGGACGTTGTTCGTAATCCTGTATACTCACAGACGAAACACAGCTGCGCGAAATTCGGCAGCGTATTGCGTCGCGCTGGTTACTTAAGGGGATATGTGAGCTGGTCGTTCAGAAAGCAATGGCAAACTACTGAATGTAAAACTTGCCAAGACATCATCAGCAGCTGAAAAATGCTGGTGTTGACTGCATTGTCCTGTAATGGGTATGCGAAAAAAAAATTGCATTCTTGATGCCATAGGTGGCAATCATCGGATTGTTGGTCAGTCCCGCCGCAGCACATGTTTCAGTGGGCATAATCATTGTGGCTACCCGTTTATCGTGGCCTTGTGTGCATGTTTGTTTGATGTATCTTTCAGTGAGTACTTTTCCTTCCTCTTCGTCTGTCCTATTGTAGTTCAGGTCTTCGTTCTGAGAGTCTCTGACACTCCTACTTTTGGACAGATCGTTTATGCATCTGTGTGAGAAGAAATACACCGGAGAACATGATGACAACTGGCAAGATTGAGGAGAAAAAGAACACGGGGAAGGCAGAGAGGTAAATATCTAGATGGTTTGGCCAATGGCAAAATCAAAACAAAACACACTAAGCTATTCCATGACTCTGGTGATCGCGTGGGATGGCGAAATATGACCGCCCACGCTTCTCGGATGGCACATGACGATAAGGGACCCAGCACCACTTGAGAGATGTTTCTTTGGAAACTTCATGATTAAGTGTTTCCCATTTGGTAAGTTTTCCTTGTTGAACAACTTCCTTAAATTGATTGTCAAATTTTAACATTCATTATTATGTATGTCCTGAATACCCCTTTCAACTGAGGAATATCTATATCATGTGACAACACACGTTGAACTGTTCAGTTCACGAACTGTTGCCACTGCCTCCTGGATATACTCTTATCAGTTGCCCACAAATGTCACACCTATAACATACCTGGCTCAGGTGATATGTCTTCTTCATCTGCCAGATATAGGTCTCCAAACACAGCGTCCACCTGGACAAGATGAAGCACAAACAGTCGGTGTCAACAAGATTGTTGGTTCAGATAAGTACACCGTTACGTTGCGATTTTGAAAAAAATATAGTAAATTAGACGCTAGCGATAGTTAGTATCGAAAAATTTACAAAATGACAAAGAAATACAAGAACATTTTAAAATAGAAGTAAAGAACAAATTTGATATATTTTCTGATCTAGAGATCCTATTTCAAGATGTGAATGATCAGCGTAAAATGCTGAAGAATTCAATCAGTTTGGCTGCAGAAAAAACTATTCCAAAATTAATGAAAGTGGGTCATAAGATATGGATGACTGAAGAAATTTTACAACTAATGGAAACAAGAAGACAGAACAAATATAATCCTGCCAAATATGAAGAAATTCACAGAAAAATTAGAACATTATGTAAGGAGCCAAATGAAACATGGCTCGAGAATGGCATAGCAATTGAAAATCAACACAACAGTAAAAATATACTACTAATGCACAAAATGGTTCAGTAGCTTATTAATCAAAGAACATGTACATCAGCAGGCTGCCTAAAGACAAAAGATGGAAAATCCTAATAGAAAAAGATCAGATTTTACATGTATGGTCAGATTATGTGAAAATCTGTATGATGATAACAGAGAAGAACAGTATGATATTCAAAATAATAATGAAGGGCCATCAATTTTGAAGACAGAGGTTCAGAATGCTCTTAACCATATGAAAACTGGCAAGACCCCCGATTCAGACAGCATCACAACAGAAATGATTAATGCTTTAGAAGAATACGGAATAGATAAATTTACCTGACTCCTGAATACAATATTTGATACTGGAGATATACCTCATGAATTATGTAATTCTGTATTTATTGCAATCCCAAAGAAATCAGGAACCTTGAAATGTAATTAACATCGAACAATTAGTACAATGAGTCACATCACGAAGATTTTGCTAAGAATTACCATGCAAAAAGTTAGGTAGAAAATACAACCTGAAATAGGAGAAGAAGAATGTGGGTTTGTAGAAGGCAAGGGTACAGTAAATGCTGTGTACATACTGAGAACTGTAATCGGACGTTCTATAGAATTAGACAAAGATCAAAACCTTTGCTTTATTGACTACACAAATGCTTTCGATAAAGTGAGAAATGTCGAAATGATAAAGATGCTTGAAGATCTACAAATTGATGGAAAAGACCTTAGACTTGTAAAAACATACTTTGGAAACAACAAGCTGCCATAAGAATTGATAATGAAATAAGTCAATATTAGCCTATTAAGAGAGGTGTGAGACAGGGACGTGAAATGTCTCCTGATCATTTTTCCCTGTACAGTGAAAAAAAATTTCAGAAATATAGAATATATGAAAGTAATCATCATTGGATGATGATACATCAATAACATTAGATATGCAGATGATAGTCTTGATTGCAAATAATGAACAGGACCTGCAACATTTAGTAAATGCGGTTGTTGCACACAATGAACAACTAGGGTTAGAATGGAATTGTAAGACACAGATTATGGTTGTCCCTGGGGTGAAGGAAATACCACAATGTAATATACAAGTAAATGGGCATATTCTTAAACAAGTGAATCGGTACAGTTATTGTAGTAGTGTCAAATGAAGTAACAAGACTTGATCTGTACTAAAACTTTATACTTTATTCTCAAGATGACAAGCCATGTCTTCTCAGCTGGACTATCGGATGTTGACTCCCTTCACAACAACAATACGTCACGATTGAGCATCTCTCTCCGCTTTCACTCATAATGCTCAATCGTGCTGTATCTCTAATTCCCCACTAGATCCTAATTATAACCCAAACTACACATACTGTTACACCTCCCCATGTTTATTAAAGAATTTTCCTTATAAAGGAAAAATCTTTACTCCTAATCCCCTTACTCTATTCCCTCTTTTTCCTCTAATCTTCCATAGTTCTTCTAATCCTCCCCAAACCAACTCCAATTTAATTAAACATTCTATTTCTTTAACTCTTTCCCCAGCTATATAATCAACCCACTTCTTCTTCCATTTTACCTCTATACCTCGTACCATGTACTGTAACCCTTTTTTAACTTACCATTTCTACTCTTCTTTCATTTCCCCAAACTATATAGCAATCCACTATATATTCCTTGGCTCCTCAAGTTCCTATATAAAATATGCATATTATAAACAAAATGGCTCGTAAAATCGTATTTGTACGACTGGCATTAGGAAATCACTCGCATTTCTCAATACAAGACAACCCGAACAACGAACAACGAGAACAACGTATTTAGAAGAAGTAAAGAAGGGGTGCACCCAGTAAAAGGAATAAATAGTCAAGATAAGCACAAAGAAACGCATATTCCACACAACCACATTTACCTCCTTTGCCAATAAAAAAATTTGTACAATCAAATTTTTTTTTTCTTATAAATACGTCATACAAAAATAGATCTTTGTTTTCTATAAACCAAGTTGATATAATGTTTTACAAGCTTTATATATACAACCCTTTATGAAATAGACCTTTTTACGTAAGTTTCAAGCCTTATATCTTCAACATTTAAAATTTCCAACCACAATCTTGTCCAAATTGCGTTATCTCACCTTTTAGCATGAGATCATGTTCAATTTTTATGAACACCTTTAATATAATTAAAGCTGGTTTTTCACAGCACCTATTTCTTGCCCCCTTCATGTCCCATGATCTGCCCTTTATCCCCCTATGTATTTCTTCTATATGCTGCTATTCACAGTTTTTCCCTTAAACTTCTATTTAGTTATACTCTACTTATATATTCGAAGCTTTTCAAGCAACCTAATCTTCCCAACAGCCTATGTCTCCATACCCTCCCTCAATAATTCCTTTCTGAACGAAAGGGCTTTTTTTTTTTTTTTTTTATAAAGCCCCCTGTATTTGAAAATTTAACTAATATTCTAACCAAACTTAAAACCAATTCATTAACCACATCACTTAATCTATCAATCCAACTGTTTACGCAAAACTAAATCAAAACAAGGCGTCACAATTATCCAATTAAAACACATTTTCAAAATTAATATGGCATGCATTTTATCAACCCAAAAGCAAATATTATATCATTATTAGACACTTTTACGGTCCAATAGTGTTTTACTCAAAGCACTATAAACTCAACGATCCTAACTTACTTAAACTAACTTTTTATAAAACCGAACCAAGCATGCAATAAAACATAATACATATACATATAGCATTGAAACATAGTCTCAATAAAATAATCAATTAACAACCATCATTGCCCAGTTACACGAAAATAAAACTCCAAGTGAATAAACAAAGATTTTCCAAGTAAACTTTCTTAAAATTATTATGTATAGTGGCCCCAACAACCATACTAATAATGTACCAGATCTCTATTTATTCAGGCCATTCCATTTATATATTTCCTAACTCCATTCTCATTTTCCTACCTCATCATAGCCAATTGCTAACCAGAGACATACTTCCCAGTATATCAATAATACCAAAAACTCCCCACCAAATTCTCTATAAAACTTCCTACAACTCTCTGTAAGCGAACCGCTTTTAAATTTAAATTGTTCATTAAAATTATGATTGACAAAACTGAAGATATTTCCCTTATCCCCTATTTCACATTCTCACAGAAAAGATATGTTAGATTGAGTTAGTGCGCACTTAGGAAAATAAGAAAAAGAAAGGAAAAAGTAAGAAGTAATCACACTTCTCTTTCCATACATACTTTATGAATAAAGTTTCAAAATTTATCTTCAGTTTCCGTCAATAATAATTGTTATTATCAAAAAAAATATTGATTCAACACTACTAGCTTTTCTTTTTTTTTTTTTTTTTTTTCATTCCTCTCGTCAATTACAAGTTTACCATTCTAAGTAAACCCATCAATTCAATGCTACATATGTGTATCTGTTACTTACAGACCAATATCCAAATCTTATAACCATATCTGCCGATATCAATGATAACAAATAGTACAAACATCAATTCCTCCTTTTTCTAGCCTAACTCCAAACACATCATACTACCCGGAAAATCCTCTTAATTAATCACTGTAAACTACAGTACAAGTCCTCTTATCTATACTAATGTAGTATTCACCATCCACTCATCTATTTACTTGTGGCCCTACCTGCCAATTATTTCCCTTCAATTTGTCCAAGCTACTAAAAAATCAACCATCAATTCCACCCCATAGAGAAATAACCAAATATATACATATACTTCATTCAAAACTACTTCCATATTGATTATAAAAATACCAAGAGTCATCTTCTTCATTTTCAATTCTAACACTTATAAATTGCTATCTGCAATATTCTCTACTTATCTACTTCCTACGGTTCCACTTCTTCAATATCTCCAAATTTCTTTGAACCAATGCTAATTCTACATCAATGTCTTCTTCTTCGTACAATCCATTTGTTTCCTCCATACTACTACTACTTGACTCTGACTTTTCATCCATTTCTTCTTCTTCGTCTGTATGTCTCTCTTTAGCTGCCGCTAATCTCTTTTGTTCAATATCCCATCTAATTTGTCGATCACTATTCCTCAAGGATCTTTCTAGTAACGGCATATCCTCCCCGCTCGTTGAATAATCCCTAATTCTCCTCTGTCTTTTCACTTCTCTATCTCTTTGTCTGTCTAGTATTTTTAAATGGAGGTTCTATTTTTTCTTTGACTGATTCTTCGCTAATATAATCGTCATACCTGTTATTTTCCTCCGTCATGACTGTTTTTGGTACTGTTTCTTCTTGTTCAGCTGTAGTAGATGCTGTTGTCACTTGTTTCCCATTCTCTATAGGTATTGGATAAACCGATTGTCTGACAATCTGTCCACCTGACAATATTTCTTCTGAACAATATCTCAGTTACAAAATATTCAAACCTGCACGTATTAGTTATTTCCATATAACCATGGTCTTAATGCCTTCATGAGACTTCTAGCTTTGTCCACCGCTGCTTCAGTCTTTTGTTGTTTTTGTGTTCTACTTTCCAATAGATAAACATCTTTCTTTTTAAAAGTATCATTTGCTCCCATCCTTGGAATTCGTCTCCTGGCTTTTGCCACTTTTCTGCCATATATACTGTTATCTTGTTCCGAAGAGTCACTAACTAAAAATTTGCCTGCTTGTCTACCACTAACCATACCGCACGAGGAAACATCTCGCTTCGAGTTAGGATCGTTCCTATTCATTCCTTTTAAATCTCTGTCTGGTGTACATTCTATACCAAAATCTGTGAGGTCTGAAGATTCTGATTCATAAGATTCCTCGGTTCCACATCCACGATTATACATGAGCAAAGTTTTTTCATTTCTAACTCTAACACTCTTTCTAATTTTCTTTCTGCTGTCTTCTGTCTTGGGTTGTCTAACTTTTGTACCTGTGTCTCTCTTTAATGCAACGGTGTTTCTCTTCGTCACTTTCAAGTCAGTTGGCTTTGATTGAGTTTCTACCAACTCGGTTTGACTTCCCTTCGTTATCTTGTTGTTTGGTTGTATCTGGGTTTTCTTTCCCACTATATCAACTTGTGTCTGTGTGTTCCGTTCTACCACTTCAATCATCTGCGTCTGTGTCTCTCTTTCCTGTCTACCCCTACAAATTGAAAACACCTGTCGATCATCAGCTAAGGTTCTATTAGTCTGATGCTGATTTTCTCCTTTGTTTGACTTTGCGAGTGCATATCTCAATCTTCTGATTTCAAACCATTGATTTCGTAATGTTTTCTGCTCCTCACAATTAGATGGCCAGTTCCATCTTTTCTTATAAAAATGTCGTCTCTCTTCATACCTTCGTGTTCTCGTTACGTCGTTTACATTCCATCTGTGACAGTTTCTGTCGTTGTTATAAAGCGGTTGTTTTCTAAAGCAGGTTGAGCTTTGATGTGGCCTTGGCGTAATGGTATCATACTGGCCATTCGATTGGAAACCTCCACTACGTTGTCTTAATACTGCATCCAACCTTGCTATTGCCCCACTAACTCCAGTCAGTACCTGTGAAAAATATTGGGGTTGCATCCTAAAATCTGTACTGGAAATTATCAAGCAATATACCAATATTTCAAACAATATTAACTTCAAATTCAGCAGCAATACTTAATATGTTCAATTAATTACTCTAATATTATTCTGTTGCCATCCCTTGTTGGTTGATCACCATATTAAGTCGGCCTACTGCTGTACCCACGCCTGTCAAAACCTGGGCCAAGTTATCCGGTTCCGCCATGCTGAAAAATACTGAAACAAAGCAAGCAACCAACCACACAACCACAATTTCCCAAATCCCAAACAGCACAATTCAGTTGGTTATAATATTGTAAGATATTACATTAATCAGAGGAAGCATCAACGATATCCTGTCTGAGCATAGGAAGAATGAACCCTGTACTCAATAAAAAAAACTCAAATTTGTGGCAATCAGAAGGTTCCTTGTAGATATTTGTTTCTTAAACCACAATAATGTCCTGTACTCCACTCTAATTAATAAATTCGGAAGCTCACGGGAGACCTCGAAATACACAACTTTTACTCCGAGTCTATTTCCTTAATTAATCCGTCATCTTCTTTTACCAACTTACGGATTCAGTTCAACCAACCAGAGCCCGCATCAAGTGAAAGTCTCGGAATTCAGGTGGTGGAGTTCAGATATCACTTCTCTTCCCTCAGGTAATTTCGTCCTTCTCGTGGGCTGCCAGAAAATTTTCAACCCCTGGTTGGGTCACATCTCATGGGCTGCCAGACAATCTTCGACCCCCTGGTTGGGTCCCTTCCTTGATCTCAAGTGGGTACTTCATCGTCGTATGGAATGGGTCATAGGAATATAACGAGGCCCAAAAATGGATTAGGGGTGTTTGGGTCATAGGAATGACAAGGCCCAAAAATGGATTAGGGGTGTTTGGGTCATAGGAATGACAAGGCCAAAAAATGGATTAGTATCAATCAGCCAACGGCTAGTGATGAGCTGACCTTGAACGAGTTCTGACTTCCGATAAAATCTTGAAAGTGGCAAGGTTCAGGCAACGGCCAGGTTAGGCCCCTTATAAATGATACGATTCAAATGTTCAGCCACGGCTCCAGGAAACCCTTCTTGTCCTGGCAGTTTTGTCTGGATTCTTTAGTACTTCGCGTGGTAGGCCATTATCTTCATAATCTGTCTTACAGCATGCCGCCAGTGGATAGTTGTTGTTGGCCGGCCTAGATCAACCTCAGATTCTCGGTCCACGGCACCATTTATTACTTCTGTAGTAGTGTCAAATGAAGTAACAAGACTTGATCTGTACTAAAACTTTATACTTTATTCTCAAGATGACAAGCCATGTCTTCTCAGCTGGACTATCGGATGTTGACTCCCTTCACAACAACAATACGTCACGATTGAGCATCTCTCTCCGCTTTCACTCATAATGCTCAATCGTGCTGTATCTCTAATTCCCCACTAGATCCTAATTATAACCCAAACTACACATACTGTTACATTATCTCGGAACTGTCATAACATCAGATGTGAGATGCCTTGAAGAGATTAGAACTAGATTTGCCATTGTGAAGGTAGCCTTTTGCAAGATAAAAAACATACTGACCAATAAAAACATATCAAATGAAACGAGAAAAAGAATGTTGAAGTGCTACATAGAACCTGTACTTTTGTATGGATGTGAAGCATGAACAATGAGCAGACAAGCTGAAAAACATCTGATGGCTGTGGAAATGTGGTTTCTGAGGAAAATACACAGAATACCATCAATAGGCAGAAAAACCAATGAACAAGTCCTTAAAGAAACAAATGATGATCGTAAACTGATTAGAGACATTAAATGTAGACAGTAAAATTTTTTTGGGCATGTTATGAGAAGAAATAAATTGGAGAACTTGGTGACAACTGACAAGATCGAAGGGAAGAGATCAAGGGTAAGACAGAAGTAAATACCTGGATGGCTTGGCCATGTGGCATGGTCGAGACAGAAATGCGGAGCTGATCCACGACTCTGGTGATCGAGTGAGATGGCGAAACATGACCGACAACACTTATCGGCATGGCATATGATAAATGGTTTGAGAATAATTAATTTACATGTGGCGAGTTGTGTCAAGAACAGATATAGCAGCACTTGGAACATTCCCATACACATTCCGTCTTCATCTTCAACAACAAGCGAAGAGTCGTAATACTAATGGTACCAGTTCAAGTCTGATTATGTGCCTGTCTGGTCTGTCTCTGTGGCACCATTCTCTCTAGGCTGTGATGATTTATCTGTGCATCTAAACTATACACATGATCCCAAAATGCCTTGACCACATCCACTTTATCATGCACCAGTGCATCACCCAGCGGGGCAGACCCAGCCAAGCTGTCCGCCTACTCGTTTCCCAACAGACCAGCATGTCCTTGGGGAAAGACCCAACCAAAGTTCCTTGTGGTTGATTTTTTTAATTGAAAGATGCCACGCTGTACGAAGCATGTTTGCCTTGACATTTAGGAATGGGTTAACAGGTCGACGTTGCTAGATTTTATATATTCTAGAGCAGGACATAATAAGGTGGTCGTCGGTTTCTTTCCTTGGCGTATTGCCTTTCCATACATTTCCAGATAATTCTGAAATCGTATGTCACTATTTGAAGAGGATGGATTGACTACCTTTTTTATGGTAGATGTCGTGTGGTTCTGGTGTGTCTCATGTACTGTCAATGTGTGTCTCGTGTACTGTCACAATGTGTTTTGTGTACTGTCACAATGTGTCTCGTGTACTGTCACAATGTGTGTCTCGTGTACTGTCACAATGTGTCTCGTGTACTGTCACAATGTGTCTCGTGTACTGTCACAATGCATCTCGTGTACTGTCACAATGTGTCTCGTGTACTATCACAATGTGTCTCATGTACTGCCAAGTACTGTCTCGTGTACTGTCATGCACTGTCTCGTGTACAGTGATGATGTGTCTCATGTACTACCACGATGTGTCTCATGTACTGCCACGTTGTGTCTCATGTACTGCTATGTTCTATCTCGTGTACTGTCACGTTGTGTCACGTGTACTGCCATCATGTGTCTCATGTACTGCCATCATGTGTCTCATGTAATGCCACATTGTGTCTCGTGTGCTGTCACATTGTGTCTCATGTACTGCCATGTTGTGTCACGTGTACTGTCATGCTTTTCTCATGTACTGCCATCTTATGTCTCATGTACTACCACATTGTCTCATGTACTGTCATGGTGT
The DNA here is from genome assembly GCA_963921405.1 of Cepaea hortensis. Taxonomy (NCBI): domain Eukaryota; kingdom Metazoa; phylum Mollusca; class Gastropoda; order Stylommatophora; family Helicidae; genus Cepaea; species Cepaea hortensis. The sequence goes on from OY992891.1 coordinate 91,897,552, forward strand.
GTCTCGTGTACTGTCAATCATGTCTGATCCCGGTAGCCATACAATTCTGAAAGATAATGCAAACACTGCTGGGAACTGAACCAGGATGACAGTCATGGCAGGCCAGTGCTTTAACTTAAGCCGATACTTCGAGTGTGTTAGGCATGGTATTGTTCAGTTCAAAGTATATTCTCAGATTTGGTGATGCCCCACCACTTTTGTAGGCTGTGGGAGAAACCGTTCAGTCAACTAGCTGACCAACAAGTCAGTCAGTTAATCAGTCATTCAGTCAACAAGTGAGTCAGTCAACCAGTTAACTACCTAGTCAATCAGTCAACTAGCCAGTCAGTCTGAGAGATAGCTAATCAGTCAACACTCCAGTCAGACAGCAAGCCAAATAACAGTCACATCAATCACATAACATTACAACACATATTGCTAGAACATGTCTCCAAAACTCCAGACATTGTACTTGCAGTTAAAAGTCCCATATACTAACACGTGTTTGCAATTAGAAGCCTCAATTACTAACATACACTTGCAGTTATAAGTCTCACATACAAACATATATGAGAAGAGAGGCATTGGGGAACATAGTTACAACTGGAAAGATCAAGGAGAAGAGAGGCATAGGCAGACCAAGAGAAATGATGCTGGATGGATTGAGATGATGGCATGGAGGCATATCACCAGCAGAGTTGATCCAGAACACCATGGGCCGAGATCTGTAAAAAGCCATGAACACCTACACCAGCTGGCAGGGCACTTGATGATGATGATGGCTAACATGTTAAAAGCCTGATATACTAAAATGTACTTACTGTTAAAAACCTCAGATCCTTAAATTCGCATGCTGAAAGTTGTAATATTATACGCCAGGAACTCCTTTACTTACAGTTTGCCTTTACCTTTGCAATGAAACCCACCGTGTGCACTCGAGCAAGTGTGTTTCTGATGATCGGGCCAGCCAAACAGCAGGTACCAGACAAAGATAGACAAAACCCCTGTTACCTCTATCACCTCTGACAAATAACAATCATATTACTTACGCCAGTTACAACAACGATTCCACTTGCATTCATCAAGAGGTGCACTTGAATTCCCGAGGCTTTGTCTTTTTCCACTAACTTTGCTAAAGCCTCTTTAACTCCAGTCAGTGTGTATCTACTGATGAGGGGATCCTTAAATGACCTGACAGGAGAAACAGATTGTCTTGTGTCAGCAGGAGGAATATTTCAAGTGTCAAATCTTTTAATTTTAAGTTGCATTTAACTGCATTATATCAAATGAGGAACATTTTATGCAATAAGTCCTTGTCATTGGAAGTTATAACAAGAATTTGTGCATGTTACATAGATCCAGTTTTACCGTATGGACAATTAATAAACAGGCGAAATCATTCTAGAAGTTTCGGAGATGTGGTTTTATAGAATAATGCTGAAAATTAAATGAACAGCCAAAATGAGCAATCTGGACATTTTGAGAGAGGCTAAGTCCCAAAGACAACTTATCACGAACATCAGAACGAGGCAGTCATCACTTTTTGGTTCCGTTATGAGAAGACAAAAACTGGAATATGTGACAACCGGAAATATTTTTGGAAAGTGAGGAAGACAATGAGAGAAAATACTTGACAGTTTTGTGTCATGGCAAGGAAGGAAGTCAAGACACGAACTGATCCATGCCGTTGGAGATTGCAATATGTGGAGAAGCATGATCGCAGATGCCAGCCAGCAAGGCACTTGATGATGATGATGATGATGATGATGTATGATGATGATGATGATGATGATGATTAAACATATTGATTCAGATTATCTCATCATCTATTCTGGATAAGAAGATTCTTATATTGTGTCTAGTTGTTCCTTTTCTATCTTGGTAAACAAGAATGAGGGGAACTGCAGTAAAGCTTAAAAAGGCAATGAATGAATCACCCAAAAAACTAGAAGTAGGTTGTGAGCTTTACTAAAACACGACTACAAGAAACAAATTGGACGTTGCGGCCAAAGCCTTCGTCAGCCTTTAGCCGCAACGTCCAATTTGTCTCTTGTAGTCGTGTTTTGGTAAAGCTCACAATCTACTTCTCGGTTTTTGGGTGATTCATTCATTGCCTTTTCTATCTTGGACAAGTTATTACAGGTGATGGCATAAGTGAGGCAGGAATCAAAAAGAGAATAGCAATGGGCAAAATTATATTCACCAACATTAATATATGTTAACTGATTCCGTTAAAAAAAAGGGTAGGTTTGGACCAAAAGTGCTACACAATAAAATGAACAAGTATTATAATGTAAAGTTCTGTTCACTAAACATGAAAATTGAGGAACTTACTAGGAAACAAAACCAATAACATGATAACCCTCTGAGAGCAAATGAACAATGCAGAAGAACAGATAGACTATCATGGTCTAGAGAGAATATGACAGCAGGGGATGGTCAGAGGATCTGGTAGACAGTTGTCACTCAAAGGTAAAGTAAGATGGACATATAATCAGATTGCAACGGGCACCATTAGTATTGGAAATCTACGCTGGCTGTTTTTTTTTTTTTTTTTTTTTTGAAGCACAATGTAACAAACTATCTTCTGTCCAAAAAATTGAAACTATGATAATTAGCAGTGGAAAGGAAAAGTCACCAATGATAACATCACAGTAAATGGGGAGATACTAGAACAAGTAACAAGTTTCTCCTATCTTGGACAGGTAATAACAGACAGTGGCAGAAGTGAAACAAAAATCAAAAGGCAAATAGAAAAGGCAAAAAAATATTTCAACAACATAAAATCAGTATTAACATTTAGGTATTAATGAGTAAACAATTAGAAAGTCGAATAGGGCCTCTAGAAATGTGGATAAACTGAGACAGAAACAATCAAATTCAGAGATTATAGAAAAACTGGAAATAAAAAGAGATCTGAAGAAAGAAATTTAAAAAAAAAGAAGCAAGTTAAATATTTCAGTCACGTTAAAATGTATAGCACTCTTATCAAAACCATACTGGAGGGTAAGGCAAGCGAGCAACAGGTAGACAACGATACAAGTGGGAAGATAACATCAGGAGATGGACGAAGAGCAGTCTGACAGAATGTACAGTCAGGGCAAGAGACAGACAGTGTTAGAGATACATTGCAGCCTACCTTGATTGTGAAGAAGGTACCTGATTGCTTCATCGTCTGTAAAAGGGCCAGGTCTACATGTTATGAAAACCACGATTGAACAAAAACTAAATACCGAATAATAATAATAATAGGTATAGTTCTTAAAAGTGTGGACATGGCGACTAACTTACATTCTGTCACTGGCAGAGAGAAAGTCCAGGTCACTGTAAGAGAGATTAAATGTGAAATCTGTGGTTTGATTTATGAAGATCATCGTCTTCTCTTGGGGAAATGGGCACATCCTGGGGAAGAGCAACCGTCGGACTGTCACGGGCTGCCTGTTGCTAGCATCAACTATCTGCCGTTGGTACACCACCTGCAAGAAATATTCTACGTTTCAAGTTCCATAATTTCTTAGACTGCTAGTTTTATGGGAATCGTTGATAACTGGGGCTCAATGGTGTTTCTTTTCCGCGTGCGGGAATAGTACATCTGCTGAGAAAGTGCAGTATGCGGCAAAATACTGATGTAGGTTATGGTCAATTAGGTTATGGTCAATTAGGTTATGGTCAATTAGGTTATGGTCGATTAACCTAATAATGTAGGTTATGGTCAATTAGGTTATGGTCGATTAACCTAATAATGTAGGTTATGGTCAATTAGGTTATGGTCGATTAACCTAATAATGTAGGTTATGGTCAATTAGGTTATGGTCGATTAACCTAATAATGTAGGTTATGGTCAATTAGGTTATGGTCGATTAACCTAATAATGTAGGTTATGGTCAATTAGGTTATGGTCGATTAACCTAATAATGTAGGTTATGGTCAATTAGGTTATGGTCGATTAACCTAATAATGTAGGTTATGGTCAATTAGGTTATGGTCGATTAACCTAATAATGTAGGTTATGGTCAATTAGGTTATGGTCGATTAACCTAATAATGTAGGTTATGGTCAATTAGGTTATGGTCGATTAACCTAATAATGTAGGTTATGGTCGATTAGGTTATGGTCGATTAACCTAATAATGTAGGTTATGGTCAATTAGGTTATGGTCGATTAACCTAATAATGTAGGTTATGGTCAATTAGGTTATGGTCGATTAACCTAATAATGTAGGTTATGGTCAATTAGGTTATGGTCGATTAACCTAATAATGTAGGTTATGGTCAATTAGGTTATGGTCGATTAACCTAATAATGTAGGTTATGGTCAATTAGGTTATGGTCGATTAACCTAATAATGTAGGTTATGGTCAATTAGGTTATGGTCGATTAACCTAATAATGTAGGTTATGGTCAATTAGGTTATGGTCGATTAACCTAATAATGTAGGTTATGGTCAATTAGGTTATGGTCGATTAACCTAATAATGTAGGTTATGGTCAATTAGGTTATGGTCGATTAACCTAATAATGTAGGTTATGGTCAATTAGGTTATGGTCGATTAACCTAATAATGTAGGTTATGGTCAATTAGGTTATGGTCGATTAACCTAATAATGTAGGTTATGGTCAATTAGGTTATGGTCGATTAACCTAATAATGTAGGTTATGGTCAATTAGGTTATGGTCGATTAACCTAATAATGTAGGTTATGGTCAATTAGGTTATGGTCGATTAACCTAATAATGTAGGTTATGGTCAATTAGGTTATGGTCGATTAACCTAATAATGTAGGTTATGGTCAATTAGGTTATGGTCGATTAACCTAATAATGTAGGTTATGGTCAATTAGGTTATGGTCGATTAACCTAATAATGTAGGTTATGGTCCCGCATGCGGGATTAGAGCTGCGTGTTTAGCTTCCTGATTTCTAGGGCTTCTGCCCTGGTGTTGATGTCAGCTTTGGTGCTGATTTTCATGTCTGATCAGATTCGCGAACTTGTAAGGCAACCATAGCCATTGTCTCTATAAAGAAATCCTCAGCATGCCATCGTGAACTGAAGACTAAAAGCAACTACTGCCTGTCGGCTGCAACAGAAACAAGATATGTGGCTTATGGTAGAGTGGAATTATAAATGACTTATGGGAAGTAACACATTAAAGTACTATCCACGTCATGGAAGCATGCTTCCATGACGTGGATAGGCCTTAGGTTCGTGCCGGAATGCGATCGGCGTTGCCAGTAGTGGGTTGTGCTCAATATTTAAATTTCAAATCCCGAAACAACCAAATAATCAACATTAAAGTACATCTGCTGAGAAAGTGCAGCATGCGGCAAAATACTGATGTAGGTTATGGTCGCCGCTCAATTACTTGTTGTTCATTATTCTTTTCTTATGGGAGTCTCCGTGGCCTTGTTATTCATTGCATCCTCTTATGTTGTTATGAGTCGTGGGGAGAGTTCATTGAAGTTCCAGCACCCGTGACTAGTGCCTTTCCTTCAATTTCCTTCTTGATTCATGAGCATGTTTCTAAGATCAAGTAAATTCCCCACCATCGAAGATTGCCATGAAGATGTGCGCAGACCATTGGAGATATACTGGGCATGAAGATGTATGCAGACCATTGGAGACATTGGACATGAAGATGTACACAGACCATTGGAGACATTGGACATGAAGATGTATGCAGACTATTTGAGACATTGGACATGAAGATGTACACAGATCATTGGAGAGACATTGGACATGAAGATGTACACAGACCATTAGAGACATTGGACATGAAGATGTACACAGATCATTGGAGAGACATTGGACATGAAGATGTACACAGATCATTGGAGACATTGGACATGAAGATGTACACAGACTATTTGAGACATTGGATATGAAGATGTACACAGACTATTGGAGAGACATTGGACATGAAGATGTACACAGACCATTAGAGACATTGGACATGAAGATGTACACAGATCATTGGAGAGACATTGGACATGAAGATGTACACAGACCATTGGAGACATTGGACGTGAAGATGTACACAGACCATTGGAGACATACTGAGCATGTGAATGTACACACATCATTGAAGAAATATTGGGCATGAAGATGTACACAGACCACTATAGACATTTTGGGTATGACAACCAGAATGATTATTGGGAAAAGAAGCAAAGGCAGTCCAAGAGAAATGATGCTGGATGGACTGAGACAGTGACCTGAAGGAATATCATCAGCAGTTTGACCCTGAACACCAAAGACCGAGATCTGTGGCATGACATGAACGCTGACGTCAGCTGGCAGGGCACATGATGATGATGTGCAGAATAGATGAAGTGAAATGGTGTGACAAATTTACCAATGTGGAGCCCATTGATCAAACTAAACAACTCAAGGCTGTGATTGTCATTCATGTGTGAATATCATGACATCATGAATGTAATTTTCAGTCACGTGCTTTCAACACATTATATCAAGCGTGATCTCTAAATTTGTGTTTACAGCGTGATATCAATCATGTGATTTCATTCACAAGTTTGCAGTCCATAATCAACCTCTACACCTGTCAGTTGGACTAAAATGATGACTTCTCGTCCTTGACTTGGTGACGTAAATAACAAGTACCTCTGAAATCGAAATAGGTTCACCTGATGGCTGGGGACACAGATAATAGGAACAGCTAACCCACACGCAAACATCAGTCCAGTACACCGGATGTAGTAGCACATGTGTGGACGCCGCTTGAGTTCAAAGTGAGAGAATGCAAAAATAAAGTAATAATAATGATGGATGTGACTATCAATCGTGCATTCACAGCACACAATCAATTGTATGACTGCTCAATCATGTGTTAATAAAATGCAATCAGTAGTATGATTGTTCTTTCACGTGTTTACAGCTTACAGTCATGAGTGTTTTTGTCTGTCATGTGTTTAGAGCATTACAGACATTTATATTTCGCCCCCGACAGAAATGTATCCACACCTTACTGAGGATCCGAACCTCTGTCTCCCGAGGGACAGTCCAGCAGTTTAGCCACTTGGCCAGCTGCTCCATGAGTAATAAACAATGAATGTAATCCCTGACCTAGAACTACTCACACTGATCGGGTACACGTTGGCGCTCTGAACTATGAAAGGCTTGATCTTGAACCCAACGCTGAAGGAGGCAGCCATGTACACAGCTCCCAGAGCTGCAGCTTCGTCTGTGTTGATGCTTTTGCCCAGCTCCGACCTGCGGAAATCAGAACAATAATCTTACAAACATAATACCGAATCGCTTGCTGAACCTTGGTGTAGTCCGAGTAAAGTAAAGTAAAGTGAAGTGAAATAAAGTGAAGTGAAGTGAAATAAAGTGTAGTGAAGTGAAATAAAGTAAAGTAAAGTACAGTAATGTAAAGTAAAGTAAAGTAAAGTAAAGTAAAGTAAAGTAAAGTGAAGTAAAGTGAAATAAAGTAAAGTAAAGTAAAGTAAAGTAAAGTAAAGTAAAGTAAAGTAAAGTAAAGTGAAGTGAAATAAAGTGAAGTGAAGTGAAATAAAGTGTAGTGAAGTGAAATAAAGTAAAGTAAAGTAAAGTAAAGTAAAGTAAAGTAAAGTAAAGTAAAGTGAAGTGAAATAAAATAAAGTAAAGTACAGTAAAGTACAGTAAAGTAAAGTAAAGTAAAGTAAAGTGAAGTAAAGTGAAATAAAGTAAAGTAAAGTAAAGTAAAGTAAAGTAAAGTAAAGTAAAGTAAAGTAAAATAAAGTAAAGTAAAGTAAAGTAAAGTGAAATAAAGTAAAGTAAAGTAAAGTAAACGTTTACATGTAATAGGCACATGGTGCTAACCTCATACTTGCATTGACCAATCGGCACTGGGTGGCTGATGTGATCAACATCACGCCGACAGCCTTTGCTTCCCAGGAATTTCCTGGTACCAAGTTTTTTTGTTTTTTTGTGTGTTCAATTTGGTCTCAAGCGTAGTCCATACACACTATTGACAGTGTCCCTCGCCATCAGTCGAACCCACTCCGACTTCAGAGGTAACGGTACCCAGTTTAATCTAGGTCGACCTGGGAGTCCATGTCATTATAAAAACCTCCTCAATGGGGACTCGAATACACGACTATCATGTTGGAATGTATGGAATGAGCTGCTGATGCTCCGGAGTGACGACATAACAACCGTTAAACAATGAAACCGCATGCAATTATCGTTTTTTATGATGAGTTTATACTTTTCCTGACTAAGCATAGCAGACCAGAAATTGACCTTTTTATTTCTTAGAAACACTGATAAACACTTAATTTAACTACATGGCATTGAGTCGAAGGCAAGAAGGACAAGTACTATCACAACAACTGTCCAGACAACAAATAAAAGTCTCACGTACAGCCTATAGTACCTTGCGGTATAGGAGATAGGAGTCTTGAGCCTGAGGAATTAAGGCCGTATGGCTAGACCAGTCGCCGCAAACTGTGCAGGTTATGGTTGTTCTTTTTGTCCCCAACAGAAAAATAGCCAATCCTTGCTGAGGATTCCAACTCAGGTCTCCCGAAGGATAACCCGGCATTCTAGCCCCTAACCAGTTGCTCCTCTAACAACAACAACAACAAAAACAACAGCAACAACATCAACACACAGAAATAATGAGAGCATCATATACATGCCAACTCAAGACAGCTAGATGCCTGACAGTGGTACACACCTCCCTAGATGTTTCCTCAGCAGGTCCTGGACTTTAGGCATCCGCGTGGCTCCGCCCATCAGTATGACGTCAGTGATGTTCGACTGTGACATGTTGGAATTAGGTTAGTGTCATGTATTAGACTGTGGCATGTAGGAAGTATTAGATGGTTACATGTAGGAATTATCAGACTGTGGCATGTAGGAATTATTAGACTGTAACATGTAGGAATTATTAGACTGTGACATGTAGGAATTATTAGACTGTGACATGTAGGAATTATTAGAATCTGACATGTAGGAATTATTGTGACATGTAGGAATTATTGTGACATGTAGGAATTATTAGACGGTAACATGTAGGAATTATTAGACTGACATGTAGGAATTATTAGACTGTGACATGTAGAAATCATGAGACTGACATGCAGGAATTATTAAACTGTGACAAGTAGGAATTATTAGACTGTGACAATTAGGAATTATTAGACTGTGACAAGTATGAATTATTAGACTGTGACATGTAGGAATTATTAGAGTGTAACTTGTAGGAATTATTAGACTGTGACATGTAGGAATTATTAGACTGTGGCATGCAGGAATTACGCCAGTGTTATTTGTTAGATTGTGGCATGTAGGAATTTTTAGACTGTCGCATGTGTGAATGATTAAACCCTGACACTAAGAATTACGTCACTGATATCTTGTAGACTGTGACATGTAGGAATTATTACACTGTGACATCGTTATCTATTAAATTGTGACAGAGGGAGAAAATGCTGGAAGGATTGACAATGTGACATGCACGGATATACAGTGCGTCAGCTTTTCAAGAAGACAGATGTTTGAGGACGGTCATGACCGTCTGCGCCACTTGGCAGGGCATATGATGATGAGGAGGAGGAGGAAGAGGATGATGATGATGTGTTGGACACTGAGGCAATGATGTTCCTGTGTCATTTAGTAAACCAGCTATTGCCTCTCTTCACCTTCCAGTGGAACACTTTGGAAACAAACATTAGTCTGTCTGGCTAGTGGAAGAAACTCATCAGTTCTGCCAACAACAAAATATGAATCTTGAACGATTACAAGAGAATCATACATATGAGACAGTCCTGTATGAAACAAATGAAAACCGTAAATTTACTAAAGAAATTAGACATCGACCGCCAAATATTATTTGGGAGATTCTTATGAGGAGAATTAAAGATGAAAATGTAGTGGCAACTGGCAAAACTTGTCATGAAAGGAGCAGTGTGAAGACGGAAGATGAATATATGGATGGCTTGGCAGCGTGGCGTGATCAAATGTTCAGGTCATCGTGTGGGATTGCGAACTATGACCGCCCATGTCTGTAGCCATGATATGTGATGATCATAACATGATAAGCAGCAATTTTATGGAGAGTCGACACAACGTAACAGTTCACTGACCATGGTGATGTTAGCAGCCTTGAGAGCCTCGTCAATTGGTTGAGTGACTCGATCAAACAGATCCTGGTTCAGTTGCTCAAACTCCGCTCTGGTGACCAGAGCACGGAAGTCTGTCTGGTTGATTAAATTCTCGACCTGTGGAGACAGGAGGAGGAGACAAATCATAGCAAAAGCTAGCTCGTCGTATGTGAGAGGGAGAGGGGGAGAGAGGGAAGCAAGAGAGAGGGAGAGAGGGAAGCGAGTGAGGGGGAGAGAGGGAAGCGAGAGAGGGGGAGAGAAAGAGGAGGGGAGAGGGGGAGAGAAAGAGGAGAGAGAGAGGTAAGAGAGGGGGAAGATAGGGGAAAGAGAGGGAAGAGAGAGGGGGAAGATAGGGAGAGACAGAGAGGAGGAAGAGATTGTGGAGAGAGAGAGAGGAGAACAGGAGGAGATAGGGGGGAGACAAAGAGGGGAAGAGAGTCAGAGGGGAGGGAGATAGTGGGAAGAAAGAGTGGAGAGAGATGGGAGAGGGGGAGTGACAGTGAGGGGAAGAGAGACAGAGAGGGAATGAATATGGAGAGAGAGAGGGGAGAGAGAGATGGGAGAGATGTGAAAAGGGCAGTCTGGCAGATAGACAGCCGAACGGATGGACGGACAGATAGGCAGAGACTATGTGCGAAATATATAGAGAGCATGAGGCTAGGAAAAAGGTAGAGAAAAGCTGAGAAACAGACAAGGGCTGTGAGAAAGAAAGAGAGAGAGAGAGAGAGAGAGAGAGAGAGAGAGAGAGAGAGAGAGAGAGAGAGAGAGAGAGAGAGAGGAGAGACAGAGAGACAGAGAGACAGAGAGAGAGCACTTTATTTTCAAAGGGTCACAAATACAATTCGTTTTTTCGTTCATGCGTTTATCGTTCATTTGTTCTCTCTCTATCTTTCTCACTCACTTTCACAGCCTCTCTCTGCCTGTCTCTCAGCTTTTCTAAGAGAGATGAACAAAAGCTGTGAGACAAAGAGAAACAGACAGACAGAATAATAGAGATACTATAGGTGTGTTTGTGTGTTTATGCTTAACGTACCAATCAGCAACATCTGGTTTTCTTCTACACCCTCGGGTAGAATAACAAAGGGAAAAAAGAAAGACAGGCAGGCAGGCAGACAGGAAGGAAGGAAGGAAGGAAGGAAGGAAGGAAGGAAGGAAGGAAGGAAGGAAGGAAGGAAGGAAGGAAGGTCACTTTAACGGCCACTAACATTGACTTCTAACCTGTGCATGATGCTGAGAATTAGCACTCAGTATGATCTTCACCCTCTCCGCCTCCTTCCACAGCTTGGCCATCGCCCTGTTGTTTTCCTCGACTTTCTGAGCCGTCTCATTTCGACGGTTAAATATATCTGCTAACTGGGCTCGCAGTCTCAGTGTGAAGTCTACACCACCCAGGCGGCGATCAAACCTGGAGATCAACATTACAGAAACATGTCAATCTTAATCATGAGATTTAGGAATTAGTGATTAGTAAGTTAGTCCATAGTCGCGGTTCCAACTTCACTGTAAAGGGTCACCACATAATGCTCCGTTTCTGTGCCAGTGATTATCACATAAAATGCTCCTCACAGTCCCATGTCAAAAGTGTTCATAAATAAACACACATGTATTGCTTGGCGCTCATAGAAGTCAGAAAACGGAAATGGAGATTAGAGGATGCACCAGACAACATAATAATTGCACGCTGTAGTTACCCACAGGAATTCGAACCTGTTACCTCCAAATGATGGCGCCTCGCTGTGGGAACAAGTATACTTAAATGCATGACCAACTTAAAGGGTTGCCCAGTTGATATTTCCATGTGAAAAGTGGAACAGACAGCAGTCTCAACAAACCAGCAGCACGCACAAGCATATAAACATAAGGCCGCGGCCAGAATGACAACTCAACGAGTCCGGCACGAAAATTACAGATCAACATCGATGGAAGCGGAAGTCACTAGGAAAACAACAGTCACACACATTACTGCATAAGGCAAAAGGAGCTGTGTCCGCTATTTTATCTGAACATGCAGTTCACAATACAAACAACCGCGGACAGCTGCAAAATCATTCCAAGTGATCCACAGCTCACAGTGTTGTTCCATGCACTTAACTCAGTAGCTGGGCGACAGAACCATGTGCTACCAGTCCAACATGAGGAAAATGTGTAAGTAAATCGTAGCGAGAAGCAAAAACATTCCAGGGGCTTAACCACTCAACAGCCTATCTTCTATATAGGACCAGGAATCAGTATAATTAGTGATTGCTCTACAGAACAGAGCAACAGCTGAACAAAAGAATGTCAGAACACATACCTCAATGGGTCGACAAGATACGACACACAGGAGATGCTAGCCTAGTGGGGCCGACACACTGGAATCTCCCCGCGTCTTCAATTGCTAGGCATATTCTCGAAAGTGGTCATGTAATTAACAGAGACATTGCCTTCAGTGTGTTGTTTAACACACAAAATACTCGCTTGTTAAAGTTTGCAGAAGCAATAATGATCAATCAACGCAAGCCAGATTTGTGCAAACAGAAAGACATGTTAGTCAGCTTAAAATCACCATGGTAGACAACTGACATTACTGTGCGAACATGTGTATATTTCAGCTTGAAGGATTAATCTAGTTAATTTACTTTATGTTGTGTGAATTCTGCAGAATTCTGTACCTGACGAGATGCAGTGAAATATGCCAGGCAATAAATCGTGCAATCTATTGTTTGTGTCTTCGTTATTCAAAGTATAAGACAGACACAAAACAGTAAACGTACCACAACAAAGACGGAGTAAACGACACAAAAAAGGGACTTACCCAACACCTATGATCTTCATCCGGGGGATCCGCCTTACTAAACCGTCAATAGTTATCTTCTGTACGTTGTAGCCTGTTGTAAAATTATTGAGTATTTTAGCACAGTTCACCAGAACTTGTTTCGGCAGCAAATATTTAAAGAACTACAATATTTGGCTTGCGTGAATAATATGATTAATTTAAATTCTACTTGACTTGATTTACCTGATATGACTAACCAGTGGTGGTTATGATTGTTGGGGTGGTGGTAGTAATGGTGATGGTAGTAGTGTTAGTAGTGGTGGTAGTTGCAGTGGTAGTGGTGGTGGTGTAGTGGTGGTGGTGGTGTAGTGATGGTTGTTGTTGTGGTGGTGGATATTGTGATGGTTTGTAGTATTGGTGTTTGTGATGTGTTTGTCGTGGTTATAATGGTGGTGGTGGTGGTGGCGGTGTTTATTATTATATTTTTATAACCGAATAATAAGGCAAATGTTGATTATGAAGCTCCCCAAATGACAAATACACACAAATGTCGTCCAGAGTTTCAACATAAGACTTTGCCAACGAACAAGAAAAGAAACAGATAAAACACAAGAATACTTATCTCGACATATGGGAAATAGTCTGAGCAACACAAAAACTAAGAACAGAAAGCTGTTCTTGTTGATATCGATTTTTAAAAATTTTGTTGTTGTTTGTTTGTTTGTTTGTTTGTTTGTTTTGCGTTCACTCGCTTTGAATTCAAGCGTAGTTTATACACGTGCTACTACTTCCAGTGCGCTGGAGTGATTTTTGCACCTGGATTAGCTTTTCCCATCACCACTTTCCTTCATCATCAGGCGAACCAATTCCGACTTCTGAGGTATGTGTAATTCACGTCCCCAAGTCAAGCAGGAGAAGTCAACATTTTAGTCCAACGGTCCGGTGTAGGGGTTGAACCCGCTACCTCGGCATTAGCACACCGGATGTTTAAGAGCGTGCGCTCTTATCTATTCCGCCATGCTGACCTTCGTTGATAATGATGATGTTGGTGGCTGCTAAAGATAACTTTATCAGATAAACACATATGAGACTTCTACTATCCTGATTGAAGTTGATTGAATATAAGATCTCCTTTTGGTATTGAGGTGATAACTAGCAAATGATGGAGGCTACAGTGTAGAAATGACAACTCACCTATGATGGTGGCTACAATGTAGAGATAAATCACCTATGATGGTGGCTACAATGTAGAAATAAATCACCTATGATGGTGGCTACAATGTAGAGATAAATCACCTATGATGGTGGCTACAATGTAGAGATGACAACTCACCTACGATGGTGGCTACAATGTAGAGATGACAACTCACCTACGATGGTGGCTACCATGTAGAGATAACTCACCTATGATGGAGACTACAGTGTAGAGATGACAACTCACCTATGATGGTGGCTACCATGTAGAGATGACAACTCACCTATGATGGTGGCTACAGTGTAGAGATAAATCACATATGATGGTGGCTACCATGTAGAGATGACAATTCACCTATGATGGTGGCTACAGTGTAGAGATAAATCACCTATGATGGTGGCTACAGTGTAGAGATAAATCACATATGATGGTGGCTAGAATGTAGAGATGACAACTCACCTATGATGCTGGCTACCATGTAGAGATGACAACTCACCTATGATGGTGGCTACAGTGTAGAGATAAATCACCTATGATGGTGGCTACAATGTAGAGATAAATCACCTATGATGGTGGCTACAGTGTAGAGATAAATCACCTATGATGGTGGCTACCATGTAGAGATGAAAATTCACCTATGATGGTGGCTGCAGTGTAGAGATAAATCACCTATGATGGTGGCTACAATGTAGAGATGACAACTCACCTACGATGGAGGCTACAGTACTAGTGGCACCCATGTCGTAAAACATGTAGTACTGTGTTCTTGCCTTGAAGTTCTTGTACCTGAACACGCCATAGTGCAGGGCAACTGGCGGGAGACATGGAGATGTAAACTCATAATGTAGGAGAAACTATGGCAGCGAGAGAAGGGGAGATAGAGAGAGTGACAGAGAGAGGGAGGGATGTTGAGAGATTGACAGAGCGAGGGAAGGGAGAGAGAGTGACACAGACTGAGGGAGACAGATAGGGAGAGTGACAGAGAGAGGGAGGGAGAGAGAGACAGTGTGCTAGGGAGAGGGAGGGAGGAGAGAGTGTCAGAGAGAGGGAGGAGTGTGAGAGAGATTGACAGAGAGAGGGAAAGAGAGATAGAGAGTAAGAGAGAGAGGAGGAGGAGGAGAGAGACAGAGTGTCAGGGAGAGAGTGGGAGGTAGAGAGAGTGACAGAGAGAGGAAGGCAGAGAGAGAGATTATTTAAAGGTTAAAAACGTAGGAAAGAGGATTGACTTTATTGCGTTGGATATTAACTATCTGCATCGACAAAAAGCCTTGGCTGAATTGTAGAGACCATGTGTCACCCATGATCCCTCTCTCGGCCTGCCTAGCTTACTCCAGAGACCAAGTGTCACTCAAGATCCATCTCTCGGCTTGCCAAGTTTACTCCAGAGACCGTTTGTCGCTAAAAATACCTCTCTTGGCCTGCCTAGTTTACGCCATAGGAAAGGTAATACCAATGCATCTGGAACAAGAGAAGCAGCAGAAGCTCTCGGATCAGTAAATGAATGTTCTAACTGTCCTCCTGTCGGAATTTCGGTCCTAGACGAGTTGCCAACCAAGGCTTATTGTCAGGTCTGCCCTGCCATGACATTTAGTCTTTAGGTTGCATTTCCTCGCACCAGGATAAGGCTTGTACCCTCCCAATTGCGCTCCTGCGCCCGAAGCCGTTGGCACAATGTGGGATGTCGGGTTTGGTAAGCGCCGCTCAACATTCGGCGCTAACAGAAAGCAGGTAGTACCGTTTACTGTTATACGGTAGCTTAGACATATCTTACTAACACCTGACAAACAACTAAGTACTGTTTATCATTATGTGATTATGAAAAATTGATGTTGCAACTAAAGTTCTCTACAGCAAGGAGAAGTCAGTCCCAAGAACTAAAGCTTGGATGAAAACATGAAGAGCAACTAAAATTGTTACAAATAAAATACACACATTTATTCACTCGTTATCTGCCATAGGCTTACATACAGTAGTTTTCCCTATGCAACTCCCTTTAATTTGATATATAATACAACATGTCTGCTACCATATTAACAACTTTAAGTCATAACTGTGACACACCCCCTACTTCCCATTTTCCACTATCCATGTTTGTGTGGTGGAAACCTACTTTTTGTTTAGCACTGGCATCTACTGCCTATGTAGATAGTGGAAAATGGGAAGTAGGGGGTGTGTCACAGTTATGACTTGGACGCTGCCTGTGCAAAATCGTGTTCCTCTCGTACCTTGCGGTGTCGAGGTGACGTATAAACAGTGGGAGTACCCCTTTATGGGCTTCATATGTCGATATTCCCATGAACTCTGTTATTTACTCTGTCCAGAATAGACGGATTAAAATGGCATAATAAAACAATCAATGTGAGGTCCATAGTGAGAACTAAACACATGCCAGTAAGTCTAGAGGTAAAGAAACGAAGATAGCGCTTGAATAACAAACCTGTGAAAAGTGTAACAGGACATTCCTTCGACAGGAACCCACGAAGCATAAGAAATAGATGGAGATCTAACGGGATACGGAAGAGATGATGGAGACAGAGATGAATAATTTGTGACGGGGCTGCATGAGACGGCGAAAGAGGGGGCGGCTTGGGGTGAGTTGGTTGCGGGCCTATTCTCCAATGCGGATAAAGGGTAGGCAAGAGAGAGAGAGAGAGAGAGAGAGAGAGAGGGAGAGAGAGAGAGAGAGAGAGAGAGAGGGAGGGAGAGAGAAAGAGAGAGAGTGAGTGAGGGAGGGAGGGAGGGAGTGAGAGACGGATTGCGTATGTGTGTTTAAGTGTTCGCACGTGTATGTGTGTTGTGTACGTGTGTATATGTGTTTGTGTGTGTGTGTGTGTGTGTGTGTGTGTGTGTGTGTGTGTGTGGGTGGGTGTGTGTGTTTATGTGCCATAAATTGACTGGACATGATTGCCATACATTGATGTATATAATATGTCACAGATTGATATGTGGGTTAATTCTCCAGCTTGTTCGTCAGATATTCAAAGTAAGGCAATTCTATATAAGGAACGCATTGAAAGACAAGCTGACCAAAACGATTGCGTTTCACGGGGTCAAAACTTTATTTAACACATCTCAAGTAGTACAGCTCCCGAGATGAATGAGTTATGCCTTGCTTATTAAGTACACTGCTCTCTCAGACGTCAAACTACGGGCAGTCTGACATGTGTTGCGTAATCTCGTCAATCAAGTAGCGTCATGAATGTTCGTCAGAATTCTATCATCATGATCATGTATATCATACATATAATATCTCTAGGCCGGTCTCCCAGGCCTAGGGGTTAACGTTTTTCTCCGTAATCCCGTATATTCTCGTGAGTAACGTAACCTGCGCGAGAATCGGTAGCAGTTCTCACCGCGTTAGTAACTTACTGGGTATGTGAGCCAGTCGCTCAGAAAGCAATGGCAAACTACTGAGCGTAATCTTGCCTAGTACATCAACAGCAGCTGAAAAATGCTGGTGCCGACTGCAACGTCCTGTAGGGGATATGCAACATTTAAACAAAAATATCTCTAGGCCAACTTACAGTTAGTGTCGAGTGTGAGACTTACACTACATCCACTGGGATGATTACTGCGTGTCACGCCGAGTACGCTGAAGGATTGGCTCGTCCGTTGTGAATTCTCTCTGGCTTTCCTTCTACAATCTTCTGCCGTTCAGTCTACTTAATAAGACTTCTGATCCATCTCTGGATATTCACTGCAGCTTCTTATACTTCGATGTAATTTTATACAAGCTGTTTTCTCAGCGTGGAGCTGCCGACGTTACCGCCAGCCTGCCCTGGCTTCCAAGTGACGCTTCCAGCCTAACACGGCTGTTATTGCAATCACGGGTCTCTCTTTGTGATTCTCTTAACGCTTCGCCACACCTGTCCCTGTTCCCGACCGGTGTTGAGCAGTAATCCATTCTACTAACTGACCCCGAGTTCTGCTTTCTACCTTGCTCTGTCGCTTTATTTATTTACCTTCCATATATGTCTTAACTCTTGTCCAACCTATATTTGTATCATGGCAGTATGTTTGTGTATGTATGTATGTGTGTGAAATAAAACCCGTTAACAGCCAGGACAGCACACAAACACACCTGCAGCATTGTCATTGGTGACCACAAGAGCGTTGATCCCCGCCAGTTCAGCTGCCGTGTGCACCGCCCTCCTCTCCGCCTGGTTGTAGTAGGCCGGAACAGTCAGGACTGCGTCTGCGACCTCTTTCACTGTGAGATAACCATCGGTTCATAATTGAAACTCTTGCTGATAACCATCGATTCATAATGGAAACTTGCTGATAACCATCGGTTCATAATGGAAACTCTTGCTGATAACCATCGGTTCATAATTGAAACCCTTGCTGGGCTTGCTTGGCAGTCACTTTAACAAACACATTCTGTCTGAGGTAGTTGTATCAGATCGCTTCTCGGCCTTTTGGCTAAGATCAAAGTGTAGTATCTATGCGCTTGATCTTGCCAGGGGCCGGGATGATCACCCACCACAACCGACACAAAGGGACACGGGGACCAAATGGGGCGGCTCTGGCCGCTCTAGAAACCGTGAGCCCTTCTTATTTAAAAAAAATGTCTCAGGTAGTTGTCGCTGTAACATGTTCTGTCTGAGATTGTTCTCGATGGTAACACGTTCTTTCTGGGGTAGTTGTCCCTTTAACTCGTTCTGTCTGGGGTAGTTGTCGCTGTAACATGTTCTGTCTGGGGTAGTTATCGCTGTAACACGTTCTGTCTGGGGTAGTTGTCGCTGTAACATGTTCTGTCTGGGGTAGTTATCGCTGTAACACGTTCTGTCTGAGATTGTTCTCGCTGTAACACGTTCTGTCTGAGATTGTTCTCGCTGTAACACGTTCTGCCTGAGGCAGTTGTCGCTGTAACACGTTCTGTCTGAGGTAGTTTTCGCTGTAACACGTTCTGTCTGAGGTAGTAATCTCTGTAACACATTGTGTCTGAGATTGTTCTCACTGTAACATGTTCTGTCTGAGGTAGTTATCGCTGTAACACGTTCTGTCTGAGATTGTTCTCGCTCTAACACGTTCTGTCTGAGATTGTTCTCGCTGTAACACGTTCTGTCTGAAGCAGTTGTCGCTGTAACACGTTCTGTCTGAGGTAGTTATCGCTGTAATACGTTCTGTCTGAGGTAGTAATCTCTGTAACACATTGTGTCTGAGATTGTTCTCACTGTAACACGTTCTGTCTGAGGCAGTTCTCGCTGTAACACGTTGTCTGAGGTAGTTATCGCTGTAACACGTTGTCTGAGGTAGTTATCGCTGTAACACGTTGTCTGAGGTAGTTGTCGCTGTAACATGTTCTGTCTGAGGCAGTTGTCGCTGTAACACGTTCTGTCTGAGGCAGTTGTCGCTGTAACACGTTCTGTCTGAGGCAGTTGTCGCTGTAACACGTTGTCTGAGGTAGTTGTCGCTGTAACACGTTGTCTGAGGTAGTTATCGCTGTATAATGTTCTGTCTGAGGTAGTTGTCGCTGTAACACGTTGTCTGAGGTAGTTGTCGTTGTAACACGTTCTGTCTGAGGTAGTTGACACTTTAACTCGTTCTGTTTGAGGTAGTTGTAGCTGTAACACGTTCTGTCTGAGGTAGTTGTTACTTTAATGCGTTTTGTCTGAGGTAGTTATCGCTTTAGCAGAGGTAAGTTTAGTTCCACCTACATGTTTCTGATCCACATTGCAGAAGTGAATCAAAGCTACGGTTACATATTCTAAATGTTGGTACTAGTTTTAACTTCCGTTCTATTCTACAAATGTCCCTATATTTGTATAAACCAATCGGCTTTTCTTCCCCATGACATTAATTTGTAGCTATTGAAGACTGGGTCGACATGACAGGTCAGGTAATTCTTTTTTTCACCCCTAAATCTACCTGGATGGGGATTCAAACACACGGAGACAGGCAGACAGACAAGCAGGCTAGTCACTGTTACAGCTACTTCAATATACGAAACATAATTCAAGGTAAAACAATCACAACAACTGTAGGTGGCGGAAACATTTTAAACAACGGTAGGTGACTAAAAAACCCTGTCTCCGTGGCCAAAGCCTTGCGAACGCGGTTCGTGAGCTGCTTACCAAGCGTTCGAAACGCAGCAGCGACAGATTTGTGCAGCAGACCGTGTCGCGTTGTGTTATAACGTGTTGGTATGGGAGCCGGTCGTTCAGAAAGGAATAGCAAACTACTGAGCGTAAAATGTGCCTAGTACATCAACAGCAGCTGAAAAATGCAGGTGTTGACTGCAACATCCTGCAAGGAATATCAATCAATCAATGAATCATATGTCATGCCGGAAAGCCCGGGCGGTCATAACTCGCCATTTCACTCGATCACCAGAGTCGTGGATCAGCCCAGTATTCCTGTCTCGACCATGCCATGTGGCCAAGCCATCCAGGTATTTACTTCTCGGTCTTTCCCTTGGTCTGTTCCCTTCGATCTTGCCAGACACTAAGTTCTCCAATCCATGATTGATTGATTTATTGATTTAGGAACCGACATCTCAGCATTCGGGACATTCCCATAAGCGCTCCGTCCCCATCCTCAGCAGCCGGCAAAGAGTTCCAACACTAATAGTTCCAGTAGCAATCTGATTATATGTCCGTCTCGCCTTTCCTCTGAGCGTCGAGCGTCGGCCAGATCCCCTCGTCACTCCTCGCTGCCTCATTCTTGCCAGACCATGGTGATCCATTTGCTCCTCCGAGGTGTATACGTGCTCCCACAAGGCCGCAACCACGTCTGCCTTGTCATGCATCAATACTCCACCACGTTTTGCCGAGCTAGCCAATATGTCCGCCTGTTCATTCCCCAGCACACCGACATGCCCTTCAGAAAAGATCCAGGTGATGCTTGCTACCCGTGACCTCCGAAGCGAAGCAAGCCACTCTGCACGAAGCCTGCCTGTCCTCGCCCTCCTCAGCATGCTTTCTGAGTCAGTTACAATCACAATGTGTATGTATCGTGTTCTCCATCCTGCGGAAAGCTGCACTGACCGCCTCCACCTCTATTCTTAAGCTAGATGTTGTAGCATCATACACCAGGCTCTCCTGCATCAAAAGTCGACCATTAGCTTTTGCTAAGAATCCCCAGGCACTTCTCCTACCTCTCAACACCAAACCATCCGTGTAGATAGTCACATCACCCGGGCGAGCATTATCCTGAATTAGTTGCTGGATTTCCACTTCCGTGGCTCCTACTGGCCACTCCCTGCACTCCCGGCTCAATGTGATTATAACTCTGTACAAGTCTGACTGCTCCGCTGGCACTCTGACCCACTCCTCTCTTCGCCGGATGTTCTCCAATCCATTTCTTCTCATAACGTGTCCAAAATATTTTGACTGTCTACGTCTAATGTCTCTAATGAATTTACGATTTTCATTTGTCTCCTGTAGTACTTGGTCATTTGTTTTTCTGTTTGTCCATGGTATTCTTTGCATTTTTCTCAGAAACCACATTTCTGCAGCCATCCAACATTTTAAAAAAAGGTCACTACTGAAACAATCAAAACAACGGCAGGTGACTGAAACAATTAACACAACTGTATGCGTCTGAAACCATCGAAACAGCTGTAGGTGACTGAAACAATCAAATCAACTGTAGGTGAGTTAAACATCAAAACAACTGTGAGTGACTGAAACAATCAAAACAACGGTGGGTGACTGAAACAATCAAAACAGCGGTGGGTGGCTGAAACAGCGAAACTTACGGGTGAACAATTTGGCATACTCTTTAGCTTTCTCCAGGATCATGGCAAACATCTCCTCAGTGCTGAAAATGGCATCCCTGAAACAGAATGTAAGTACATAACATGACCTCATATGTGTAGCGAAATTGTTTTCTAAATATGGTGTCTCTGAAACAGAATTTAAGCGCATAACATGACATATGTGTGGGGAAATTGTCTTTGTTTTACACATCATCATCATCCAGTGCCTCACAGTAGGTGATCATACTTCTCGACTAATTACCATCTTCAACGGCTTGGATCAATTCGTGTGTTGACTCCCTTCCATGCCATGACACAAGCCGGTCCAGAAATTTCTCACGCTGTCTTCCTCTATCTCTCTCTCCACAAATTTTGCCGGTTATCATAACATGTTCCAATTTTTGTCTTCTCATAATGTGGCCAAAATTTCTGATGTTTGTGATAAGTTGTCTTTGCAACTTAGCTTCCCTCTCGTCCAGATTTCTCATTTGGCTGTAAAATTAATTTTCAGAATTCTTCTATAAAACCACATCACCAAAGCTTCTATGGATTTTTTCGCCTGTTTACTAATTGTGCATGATTCGCAGCCGTATATTAAAATTGGTTCTATGTAACACGGTCTTTTCTCAACTTTCAAGGACAAGGACTTATTGTATAAACTGTTCTTCATTTGATAGAATGCAGTTTCTGCGAGTCCTATTCTGTTTTTTTTTAACTCAGTGATGCATCTTTCATCTGATGTTACCCATGTGCCTAGATATCTGAATTTCTGCACTTGCTCCAAAATAACATCATTTACTGTAATTGCCCCGGCTCCGTGGCGAAGGTTTTACGGGCGCAATTCGTAATCCCACATACCGCGTTCGAAACACAGCTGCGCTGGTGTTTATTTTATTGCAATGGTATGCGTGCTGGTCGTTCAGAAAGCAATGGCAAACTACTGAACGTAAAATTGCCCAGAAATCACGAACAGCTAAAGATTGCTAGTGTTGACTGCTACATCCGTAATGGATATGCAACTAACTTAAAACTGTAATTCAATTACAGTTTTAAGTTAGTTGCATATCCATTACGGATGTAGCAGTAAATGTGATACCAAATAAACAGATTGTGCTTACATGATATCACATTTAATTCTGTCTTTCTATTGTTAAACATAGGATCTCTAAAACAGAACAATAGCACACCACACCCAAATATGTCTAACGGAGAAGCGTTTTTGAACATGGTAGCTCTAAAATTAAACATAAGAACATACGACGACCAGATATATGTAGGGAAATTTTTTTCTAAACATGGTATCTGTGAAAAATAATGTAAGACCATACCAAGAGATATGTTTACGGAATAACTTTTCTGAGCATGGCATTTATAACACAGAATATTAGCACATAGCTTGATCAGATACGTCCAGGGTAATTGATTTCTTAACATAATAGATATGTGTAGGGGATCTTCTTCTTCTTCTTCTTCTTCTTCTTCTTCTTCTTCTTCTTCTTCTTCTTCTTCTTCTTCTTCTTCTTCTTCTTCTTCTTCTTCTTCTTCTTCTTCTTCTTCTTCTTCTTCTTCTTCTTCTTCTTCTTCTTCTTCTTCTTCTTCTTCTTCTTCTTCTTCTTCTTCTTCTTCTTCTTCTTCTTCTTCTTCTTCTTCTTCTTCTTCTTCTTCTTCTTCTTCTTCTTCTTCTTCTGATGATGATGATGATGATGATGATGATGATGATGATGATGATGATGATGATGATGATGATGATGATGATAATGATGATGATGATGATGATAGTCACAAATAACTTCACACACATGCACAAGTCACAATCTTACTCATCAATCTTGAAAAGTACAGTTCCTCGATCCTGATCTCTCAACAGATTGTAGTATGGGAACCTCTCTCTGTAGCGCTGTACCTCGCGGTCCTCAAACCGGTGACCTATTATCTGCGTAAGGTAGCCCACAGCCTTCTCTGGAGTCTTCAATGCCTGGAAGCGAAAGGAGAAGGTTTCACGTAAGCAGAATTGGCAGACACAAGTGTGCCCTCAGATGCTAATCAGGTCACAGGACGAAGCCGGGATGCCCCGTGGCGAAGTGGTAACACCGCGTGCCTAGCGATCCGAATGTTATGGGTTCAATTACGGGCAACGACATTTGGTTCACAAGTGAAATTTTCTCGGAGAGTACTAGGGTTCGTCGCTGGAGCTACAGAGTTCGCGCTTTGTGAGACCCTTTCGGCAGGTCTCCGTATGGAAAGAGACCGAGCCATTTTGGATAAAACAGGATGCAATTGCCTTTTAAAAACCAATGTTTTCTGATGAGAAGAAGACAATTTAAAATATGTATGACTCTTATAAACATCATACTGGAATGCAAGGTTGAGGGCAAGCGAGCAAGAGGTAGACAGCGATACAAGTGGGAAGATAACACCAAGAGATGGAAGAACATCAGCCTGACAGAATGTACAGTCAAGGCGAGAGACAGACAGTGTTGGAAATCCATTGCAGCCAACCTTCATTGTGGAGGCGGCACCTGATTGATTGATTGATGCCTTTGTGGTGAATTACAAATGGGTAAGAGATCTCGGGTCAGCCTTTACTACGATACAAAGATGTGTGTAAGCGGGACATGATTGATACAGGCATTGATATTGCCCATTGGGAGCAAGTCGCCGCTGAACGTGTTCCATGGAGGACAAATATCAGAAATGGGATAAAGACAAAGGAAAAAATGGTTGCAGATATGTCACAAACTGAGCGTATGAGACGTAAGATGGTGCGTGATCGTGGAAATGACCATGTGTTCACATGCATGCATTGTGGACGAAGATTTACCGCGCGAATTGGACTGGTCAGTGACATACGCTACCGCCATGGGTTGTAGTTTGAAGCACAGTGTAACAAACTATCGTCCGTCAAGGCGACCACGTGCCATTAGCAGTATACAGATGTTTTATGTGTGGGTCTCCGGGGCCAAGTGGTCAAGTCGCCTGCCATGCCATTCGAAGGTCGTTGATTTGTTTTTGAACTGCGTTGTTCAGACAACGAGTACAATGGTTTCGGTGACACCTGGGGCGTCGTTGCTGGAACTGCAGCTTTCGTAATCCGTGATATGAACTGTATATGCAGCTTGCCGTTATGCGGAAATACCCAGCCAAACGTGGCAAAACTTGGGGGAAAAAACACAAAATATGACGGAGAAGCTGGGCGGATGGAAAAACAGAGATACGGGCGAAGGTTTCATTCCAAGTCTTTATCCGCGGATAACAAAACCGAACCAATTACAACAATAATTAAAACGGACAACATAAATTAGTGCTTCCCTAGATGCTTCTTCAGTCTGGGAGATAGAAAATGTTCTGTTCTATTTCTGTTTCTTCTGTTTCTGTTCTACTTCAGGTATATCATTTTCAGAAAACAATTACCTTACATAAACGGATAGCATAAAGGTTTTCTTGTCTGGACGTAGTTCAGTCACATAACATAAAGATATACTTACCTCCACGTAGTTCACACAGATAACATAAAGGTATACTTACGTAGTTCAGTCGGATAACATAAAGATATACTAACCTGGACATTGTTTACTCGGATAACATAAAGATATACCAACCTGGACATTGTTCACTCGGATGACACTAAAGATAAACTTATCTGCACGTAGTTCAGTCGGGAAAATCCAAATCTATCCAATTTCCCCGTCTTTTGACCAAACGTCTTGCCTATCTCTCTGTGTGTTTTTCATTCCGTCACGTTTCCTGTCATATTTTAGTTTGTATTCGGACTCCCATTAAAAACTCGGCTGCAGTAAACCCCATTTTTGATATCAAGGGTGAAACCCAGTGCAATGTCATCGATCCTCTAGTTTTTAACGCTTTAACACTTTTATTTTAAAAACATAGATTGCCACGAGAAAAGAGTGTTGAGGTGCTACATAGAATCTGTACTTTTGTGTGGACGTGAAACGCGAACAATGAGTAGACAAATTGAAGAACATTTAATGGCAGTGGAAATGTGGTTTTTGAGAAAGATGCAAATAATGTCTTGGGCAGACAGAGAAACTAATGAGCAAGTCCTACAAGAAACAAATGAAAACAGTAACCGGTTAAGAGAAATTTAATGTAGACAGTCCCCCTTTTTTGGGCAGATAATCAGAAGAAAAATCTGGAGAACTTGGTGACAACTGGTAAGATTGAGGGGGAAAGAACAATGGTAAAGGGAGAGAAGTAAATACCTGTATGGCTTGGCCATGTGGCATGGTCGAGACAAGAACACGGAGCTGATCCACGACTCTAGTGATCGTGTGAGACGGCGAAACATGACCGCCCACGCTTATCGCTGTGGCACGTGATGATGATTATGTTGTAAGTTTACTTCAAATAATGCAGAAGTCAAGTATGTTACGTTAACTCTTTTAATTCCAAGTCATGCGTGACGTGTAACTGAGTCTTCCTCTCAACCCAACCATTGTCCATTTGGTCTTTTGCTTGTTACTATTGGACACAGCATACTAAACACAGACAGACAGACAGACAGACAGACAGACAGACAGACAGACAGACAGACAGACAGACAGACAGGCAGGCAGGCAGGCAGGCAGGCAGGCAGTCAGGCAGGCAGACAGACAGGCAGACAGACAGACAGACAGACAGACAGACAGACAGACAGACAGACAGACAGACAGACAGACACTTACAGTTGCCTCTGCTTCGCTGGCAAACTCCCTCTCATGACCTCGGAATGCAATAATTGATCGAGTCTTCCTGTCGGACTCTCTACAAAAAGAAGCAAGAAAACGGGCATCAGTAACAATATTCAGGGACTACAAACCACAAGCCCATTAGACAAATGTATCTATTAGTGTTTTGAATCCTTCTTAAACAATATATTCATTCCTTGTACATTCACTAACTGGACAGCCAAACTGAGCAATCTGGACATTTTGCGGGAAGCTAAGTCGTAAAGACAACTTATCACAAACATCAGGAGAAAGCTGTTATAATTTTTTTAAATTGACACTTTATTGGACACTTTAATTGACACTTTTTGATACTTTCTTCGACACTTTATTGAACACTTTAATTTGCACTTATTGGACACTTTATTGGTCACATTAATAGACACTTTATTAGACACTTTATTGGATACTTTAATAGACACTTTATATATTGGCACATTTCCGTCTTGACAGACGATATTTTGGTACATTGTGCTTCATAAAGGCTCAATAACTACAACCCATGGCGGTGGCGAGTGTGGCTGAATAGACACTTTATTTGACACTTTATTGAACACTTTAATTTACACGTTATTGGACACTTTATTGGTCACTTTAATACACACTTCATTTGACACTTTAATAGACACTTTATATATTGGCACCTTTCAGTCTTGACAGACGATAGTTTGGTACATTGTGCCTCAGAAACGCTTAATAACTACAACCCATGGCAGTGGCGAGTGTGGCTGAATAGACACTTTATTGAACACTTTATTTGACACTTTAATAGACACTTTATTGGACACTTTATTTGACATTTTAATAAACACTTTAATAGACACTTTAATAGACACTTTAATAGACACTTTATTTGACACTTTAATAGACACTTTATGGACACTTTAATAGACACCGTAATAGACACTTTATTGGACATTTTATTGGACATTTTAATAGACACTTTAATAGACACTGTAATAGACACTTTAATAGACACATTATTTGACACTTTAATAGACACTTTATTGGACACTTTATTGGACATTTTAATAGACACTTTAATAGACATTTTAATAGACACTTTAATAGACACTTTATTTGACACTTTAATAGACACTTTATTGGACACTTTATTGGACACTTTAATAGACACTGTAATAGACACTTTATTGGGCGCTTTATTGACATTTTAATAGACACTTTATTGACACTTTAATAGACACTTTATTGGACACTTTATTGGACACTTTAATAGACACTGTGATAGACACTTTATTGGACGCTTTATTGACATTTTAATAGACACTTTATTGACACTTTAATAGACACTTTATTGGACACTTTATTGGACACTTTAATAGACACTGTAATAGACACTTTATTGGACACTTTATTGGACATTTTAATAGACACTTTAATAGACACTGTAATAGACACTTTAATAGACACTTTATTTGACACTTTAATAGACACTTTATTGGACATTTTAATAGACACTTTAATAGACACTTTAATAGACACTTTATTGGACATTTTAATAGACACTTTAATAGACAGTGTAATGGACACTTTAATAGACACTTTATTTGACACTTTAATAGACACTTTGACACTTTAATAGACACTTTAATAGACACTTTATTGGACACTTTAATAGACACTTTATTGGACACTTTGATAGACACTTTATTGGACACTTTAATAGACACTTTATTGGACACTTTATTGGTCACTTTAATAGACACTTTATTGGACACTTTAATAGAAACTTTATTGGACACTTTATTGGACACTTTAATAGACACTTTATTGGTCACTTTATTGATCACTTTATTCGTCACTTCATTCTACACTTTATTTGAGACTTTATTTGATTTATTTGGTTGTTTCGGGATTTGATTTATTTGACATTTTATTAGGCACCTTAATTGACACTTTCTCGGACACTTTATTGGACACTTTAGTAGCCAATTTATTGGATACTTTAATAAAAAAATTTATTGGACACTTATTTGTACACTTTAATTGCATCTTATTGGACACTTTATTGAACACTTTATTTGACACTTTATTGGACACGTTACTTGACACTGTAAAAACTGTTATTTACTACCAATACAGTACCTTGCGGTGTATGGCAGAGGGGTCTTTGAGCCTGAGGAATTAAGGCCGCCTGGCTAGTGCAGTCGCCGCGAACTGTGCAGGTTAGGATTTTATTTTTTCCCCCAACAGAAAAAAAAAACCCCGCATCTTACCGAGGGATCGAATCCGGGTCTCCCGAATGAGAGTCCGACGTTCTACCCACTCGGCCAGCCGCTCCTCTTCAACTTGACACTGTAATTAACACTTTATTGACCACTTTAATAGACACTGTATCGGACACTTTAATTATTACAACTTTTGAAAGTTTTTACACTTTTTATTATAACACCTTATTGGACACGTTATTCAAGAAACCTGGCAAGACAACGGGAGGCTGTTCAGTTCACGGTGATGAAAGCCACGTCTTACCGAGGCCCCGAGACATACTGATGACCAACTACACTCACATGTTATCCACTGCCGTAGATTCATTACGTTCATTCATATATTCGTTAGTGAAATCCTTTGTTGTGGAACTGAACAAAATTGTACAATAAAAGAAGGCATAGACCAAGAACAAAGAGCAAGAACACAGAACAAAAACATAGAACAAGAAATAGAGCATGAACAAAGAGCAAACAGAGAAAGAACATGGAGCAGGAACAAACTAATCCTTGGTGTCCAGAGCACGCTATCGTTCATGTGGTCGTGTGTGCTTTTTCTACGTTTCCCTCATATCTTCTGTAAGTGTGAATCAATACCTATTCCTGTTTCTTTTACCTGCAACAATCTACCCACCATTAAGAATGTACAAGAATACAAGCTGGAATGAAATGGGTGCGACAGGCAAGGGAAACAAATTGGGCAATATATCAATTGTCATAATGTTAGTGCCTTCCCTTTAGATGTTAATATAAATAAATTATATATGGGAGATTGTAATCGACACGAACCGAGATCTGTGGAGAGAAATGAATGCCTACACCAGATGGCAGGGTACTTGATATATAAAGCAATAAAGTAACACTTACGCGTTTAGAGCGATTTCCATTCCAACTCCAGACTGAGCGTGCAATTGAGGGAAACAGAAAAGAATGAAAATGTTGAATCCCATAATCTCTCTCTCTCTCTCTCTCTCTCTCTCTCTCTCTCTCTCTCTCTCTCTCTCTCTCTCTCTCCCTCCCTCCCTCCCTCCCTCCCTCCCTCCCTCTCTCTCTTTCACTCTCTCTCTCTCTCTCTCTCTCTCTCTCTCTCTCTCTGGACATTGAGACTCTGTGTGTTGACGATGAAACACCTACGCCCCGTGGAGCCAACAACAACATCACCACTACCACCATCATCATCCTCTTCTACTTTTGTCGCCAAGCGTCGTGGAGAGGACTGGTTGACGTTACAGGGCTCGATGCATGGCATGCGTGGATAGTGTCATTCCGTGTGACTGTACACTGTCTTTTATGTCGTCTGGTGTTGTATTCTAACCAGATGGCCGAACCATTTGATCTTCTGTCTTTCAATAAATGTGGCACAACGTGTTGATCCCACTGTTTGTCTGATAACATTATTTCTTACTCGGTCTCGTCAGTTAAGTTGGCAGCTCTCCTTAAACATCTGGTTTCGCAGCTGTTGATTGTATGCATGTGTGATTTAGATAATGTACACGTTGACATTGGTAGTATAAGATTGGTGTGAATATGCTATGTGTTATCTTCGTATTGCAAACATGGGTATATTTGGATGTTTAAGTATTGCTGATAGTTGATATATAAGCGCACTTTATTTTTGACATCAGATGTCGATGTATGTGATTAACATAACATATCCATATCTGAGACGGATTATCAGTTACCGTTTGAGAAGGCTAATGCAATATGTCAATATTAATTAGTTAGTCGCGGTTCCAACTTCACGGCAAAGGGTCGCCCCATTATGCTCCGTTCCTATGCCAGTGAATATCACACACAATGCTCCTCACTGCCCCATGTGAAAAGTGGAACAGCCAACAGCACGCCAGAATACCAACACAAACGTTCGCCGCGAAAAATACAGTTCATCGTCGATTGTAGCGGCAGTTACTAGAAAACTAGTAGCCGCACATTACTGTATAAGGCAACCCAGTTAGTTCAGCCACCGACCGGCCGCCATGTCTTCTGAACATACGGTTCGTGCTACAAACAACCGAGGACAGATGTAAAAGCACAGCTTACAGTGTCGCTCCACACACTCAACTCACTAGCGGGGCGATGGAACCATGACTACAAATCCAACACGAGGAAAATAGGTCAATTGCATGTGGTGAAATACACAAAGAGACGGCCACTTGAGAGTCATTTGATCTTCCTGGAACTAGCAACTGACCATGTGACAATGACAGGGATAGTGCACATATTAGGTGGAAGCACACGTTATAGATACGATGGTGGAGACTTATTGTAAGAGACGTAATGCAAGGCATATTATCTCTTTTATCATAGTATGCATATGTGTTTTCATATTACATTTATAGAGGTATAAATGAACAAAATATACCTATGTAATCGAGATAAGGAAAAGAGCTTTTAAGGGCTATATTGCGCCCAAACTGATGTACGAAAGCAAGTTATGGACAGTTAGCACATAATTGAGAAATTATATGGAAGCTGCAAAGACGTGGTTTTACAGAAGAATGGGGAGAACCTCGGTCACGGATAGAAAAAAAAAACAATGAAGATATCTTTAAAAATGTTAATTCAGAACGAGAACTGGTAACTATCACCATCACACATTCCCCAGGCAAGAGGAATGAAAGTATGTCTTCAAAACGATAAGGTTGGGGGAGGGGGGCGGCGGGAGTCCAAGAGAGAAGATGCTGGACAGTTTGATATCAGGGTATTGAGGAACGTCGATATCAGAAATTATTGGCAGTACAAGAGACAGAGAGCTTCCAAAGGGCATGATCGCCAACGCCACACAGCATGGACTGTAAGAATATTGGCAGTACAAGAGACAGAGAAGGCTGTGGACAGACACGATCACCAACGCCATACGACATTGACTATAAGAAGATTAGCAGGGCACGAGACAGAAGGCTGTGGACAGACATGATCACCAACGCCACACTCCATTGACTATAAGAACTATGCACTGAGACAACTGTACCTTAACTACGGCGATCTTGATGTACTCCCCGCCCATATCCACGGCCATCATGGGTGTCATAAAAGCTGCAAAAAGAGAAGAAAAGCAGAGTTACCTCACCCTTAACAAGCAGCAACATGGCATGAATGTGAATGGATAAGACACACATTTAACCAAGCGAAGATGAGAAAATCAGCAATGAAGTAATCTTCACGCGCCTTGCCCTTTGCAGAACTTTTACACCATCATGCTCCACACAAATGATCTCGATCCATTGCTGGTTCTCCTGCCTTATGCATGTTTATGCCAACGTGTCTGCAATGTCCTGTGCCCGTCTCCGTGCTGATCGACCGCTGCCTGTTCTTCCAGGAAACATGGATTCACTTAATGTTTTTTCCCCCCAGACACCGTGACATTTAATATGGGCGAGGTATTTCTGTTTCCGAGGTGTGAACCTGTGTATGAGCCAGTTGTAGACTATGTTCACATCTTGTAAAATGTGAGAATGTTTTCCTTTTTTTTCCCCTCTGGTCACGAAATTCTACAGTATGAATAAAATTAGTGGAACTGCGGTAAACCTGTGGAAATGTAAGAAATATAACATAACACAAAGTAATGCAGCTTTACGGAAAACAATTACTGAAAACATAGGACGTTGTGGCGACAAGCCTTCATCAGCAAACAAAACACACACACACAAGTTATGTGCATATCAGTTACAGGACGCAGCAGTCAACCACAGCATATTTTGGCTGTTGGGGAGTTCTTGACAAGTTTACGTTCAGTAGTTTGCCACTGCTTTCTGGACGATCAGTGCTCATACCAATGTATGAAAACCAACGCAAGACGGTCTGTTGCCAAATCGCCTGCAGCTGTTTCGAATCCGGTATGCGTCCATAACACATTCGTCACAGATCCGGTTATCTTGAACACAGTTTGCACTAAACCACTAGAAACAAAGTGAACCAACAGTGAACTATCAGGGAACTATCGGTGATCTATCAGTGGTATATCAGGGAACTATCAGTGATCCATCACTTATTTATCAGGGAACTATCAGTGATCCATCAGTTATTTATCAGGGAACTATCAGTGAACTATCAGGGAACTATCAGCCGGCTCCATGGCCGAGGGGTTAGCAGCTTTCCCGCTAACCCCAAATACTCTCGTCACGTGACGCGACGAGAATTAGCAGTGGTTCGAATCGCAAAAGTGACTTATGAGAGTATGGAGCCGGTCGCTCAGAAAGTCGTGGCGTGCTGATGAGCGTAATCTAGCCTAGGAATCAACATACAGCTGAAAGATGCTGGTGTTGACCGCAATATCCTGAAACAGGATGGAAACGCGGGAAAAAAAATAAAATCAGGGAACTATCAGTGAACTATCAGTGAACCATCAGTGAACTATCAGTGATCTATCTGTAAACTATCAGTGATATATCAGTGACCTATCAGTAATCTTACCTGAGACTGTGACACAACCGGCAGCCACGAGGACCAGTACTGCAGTCAGACGGTGGCTGTCTCTTGTTTCCCCACACAAGCCCATCTCTGCTCTCTGGTGATAGCGGTAGAAGGAAAGCAAGAAACATCTGACTCGGTGTCAGTGCATACAGGGTGTGATTACACACGATGTATGGTGATCGATGGTCGATGGCAAACAGAAAACAAGTATAAGTACAGATATGTTTTTACTTCTGTAAATCTTTATTACAGTATCAGGAGAATGAATATTGAATTGTCTGTACAATTTCCCTCTACAAATCCACATTTTCATCAATAATTTCTAGTTTTATCTTGTTTCTTATTCTTCTCATACTTATTCTCAGTAACAGCTTTGTCATGTCATTCATAAGACGTATTGTGCGATGATCTTCGCATTCAAAAGCGCAAGTTTTTTTCTCTTCCTTTCTTTTTTGTAGAGCTGTAGGTACGGGTGCTATAGGTTAAGTAGGAACGTGTCCACTAGTAAAGATGTCATATAGACATGTTGTTATTATTTTCATTCTATAAACTCCTAAGGCCACTGCTTCATGCAAAGTGTTGCTGTCAGATACTGGTATTCCCGGTTCTCAACCGGTGGGGAATCCCCCCCCCCCCAGAGGGAATGTTAGGGTTTTCATGGGGGAGGGGGGGGGGAATTAAGATTATTTCTAGATTGTGTTAATACAAGAACCGATTACTTGATATTGTTTTTCCCTTCATGCTTTACGGTTATGTAGGTTTCACCCTTCTGAAATAAATTTTATAACGTAAGTAGACCCGTAAATCACATTTTGTGTAGATGTCTAGACTTTGTTTAGTATGTGCTATTAAATTTAGCTTCAATTATTACGTATACTGTGTAGGGGCAGGGGGAAATTTTAGGGAGGAAATACAAAGCGGGGGGGGGGGGGGGATGACGTTCTAAAAATATGGTGGGGGGGATGACGTCCTAAAAATATGGCGAAGGGGGGCACGGGCCAAAAAAGGTTGAGAACCACTGGTCTACATGATCAGATATTTATTGGTTGGTATAAGTATAAGGAATGTGCGTCCTGTCCGTGTTTCGTTTTAATCTCCGTGCATTCCTGTTTCAACTAATTTTCTGAAGCCTCCTTACACTTTACTACTACTTTATGTAGTTATATTATATGCTTCTTTCTTTTTATTCTTCTTTATTCTTTCATCCATCATCGGCAGAGTTTCGTGTCATCCATTTCCTTTTCGCAATTCTTTGTTGGGTAGTTTATTTCTTTTCGTCCTCATCTTTTTTACCGTAATGGCGGCCTGTAGAGGTAATACAGCTAACTCCCCCCCCCCCTTAAAACTGTCACAAGGCCGCTGTGGCAATCTGCCGCCAGTTTAATTATTGCCCTAATAAACTGGTTTCCGTCTCTTTCGAATCAATATGTAGTCAGGTTGATCGCGAACATTGTCGCTCGGGCTTTCCCGCGCCCATAACCGCGGAGGGCGGCGTTTGAACCAGGTGTTACTTCTATCATGTAATGAGATTCTGTCCATGCTATTACTCTGTCACCTTTCTCATTCCTATCACCTAGGCCTTGCCACCCGTCACACAGCTCACTTTGTCGTGTCTACTTTTGCTTTGACGTCCCCGATTTTGACTGTAACTTTGCAAGTTTTGAATTTGTCCAAAGAAAGTACCACCGTTCATAAAATGTATCTCTACTTTATTCTGTGTGACAAATAATCAAAATTCTCCTAACTGTGGTACGTTACATCCACCTTAGCTAATTATAACTGCCATGTCAAAAAACCATCTAATGATTAGTTTTAGTGAGTCATAATATTAATTATTACACATTTTCTTTGCGTTTATAATGCAT
The DNA here is from genome assembly GCA_963921405.1 of Cepaea hortensis. Taxonomy (NCBI): domain Eukaryota; kingdom Metazoa; phylum Mollusca; class Gastropoda; order Stylommatophora; family Helicidae; genus Cepaea; species Cepaea hortensis. The sequence goes on from OY992891.1 coordinate 91,932,516, forward strand.
ATTGCTTCTGTTCTTATCGTTGTTGTCTGAGATTGTATTCATAAGTGATGTATGAATGAAGTAATGTATGAGAGAAAAGAGATAAGCAGTCGAGCCTGCGTGCCAAATTCTTAACACTTTCAAAACAATGTTTGTTCGTTTGTTCGTTCGTTCTGTGTTATCTGTTGTTGATACCGCTAAACGAAATAAATAGATAAATAACACGATGACCCTAATATAGCGATATATCGTCCTTCTGTTTAATGGGAATTCACATCTAGAGATATATTATCGTTTGGCAGTGAATGAGTTAACTCTAACGTTCAGTCAGAACAACTGTAAGATTCAGAAAGATCTCAAACGGCTAAGATAATTCACAATGAACTACAAACCACACTCTATCTAATATTGTCCACAATCCGTGAACTACTTTTATACTCTGTGGATCCAACAAGTGTGGAAACTCCTCTTTTGTAAATTAAAAATATTTCTCCGGCACATGGACACCGCATTTCACTACTACCTAATATATTCACATTCAGCCTATCAGTTTTATTCTTGATGTTGTCCAGTCGTCCCACTTTTTATAGTGATGTATAATTGTGTATAAGTTCGAAAAGATGGAAAACGAGTAAAATAATTCACAATAAACTGCAAGTATTCGTGACTTGGTGCCTGCACAGAGAAGCAGTAACTTGGCATGACTGATGAAAGAATCACTGGCCCAGAGCTCACGGAGAGACCTAAACACATTTCATGAAAGCATCACTGGCCCAGAGCTCACGGAGAGAGACCTAAACACATTTCAGCAAATGGAGAGGCGAGGAAATGACGCTGGCACTGGATAGGAAACACGTTGAAATCATATGTCAATAGTATAATTAGAATGTTGATTGTCTGGATCTGACTGGCAAAAATAAATGGAGGGAGAATTACAGCACATGGAGAAGATAATTAGAGACTCGTAGAGAGCTATAGAAGATGACAAAGATAGGAGTGGCCGGTGTGATTTGGATCACCTATGTTTCATTGGAAGATAAAAGAGAGAAGAAGAAAAACAAGAACAAGAAGTGGTGGAAGGTTTGCCCCATGAAGCGACGTGTGTTATGAAGCTGGCCACGTGCTAGATCTCCCTATATCTCAAAATCATCAGTTACGATAATGGCTGTAACTTGTTAACTAGTTCTACAGACGCAACTCTGCTCACAACCAACTACGATTCTACACACTAATGTATCTAGAACATACCTGCTGTTGGTATCCTTGTCAAAATGGAGGAAGCATCGAAAACTGACATATGACAAAGGAATCATCTCAAACTGTGCACAGTTTTAGCAGACCGGTTTCTATACGGATTGGCGACCGTGTTCATCCGTGATTGGTTGAGAATTGCTTCCATTTAGGGCCTCCACGTGCACTTATGGCTGGGTTTCATCAGGGTCTTAACACTTTCTACATCCCTCATATTGCGACAGATGGCGACGATTGTTGGACTGTTGTATTGCGTTCCTTAATGAGGGTTTCTATACAGTCGCCTGTCAGTTTTGTCTGTTTAATGTATGAGGAAAGCGCATTTAAAACCCATCTGAACTAATTCAGTGCCAGTCAATAAGTGGGTTTTGGACACGACATGGTACACGTTCAGATGAACAAGTATTATAATGTACATTTCCGTTCACTGGGCCTTGAAATTGCGGAAGATACCGCACGATGGCCTTAGTATGGCGATATATCGTCCTTCTGTACAAATGGGATGTGACATTTGAAGACATATTATCCTTCAGCACTGAACCAATTAATACGATAAATCAATCAGAGGGACGCCGTCTCCATAATGTAGGTTGGCTGCAGCATACCTCCAGCACTCTCAATCTCTCGCTCTGACTGTACATTCTGACAAACAGCTGTTGGTCAATCTCTTGATGTTATCTTCCCACATAGCACTCGATCAAATGCCTTTGATTTTCCCCTCCACTCTGATTTTAATAAAAGTTCTGTCTTTTTTAATCAAGCCAAAATATTTAACATGTCTCTTTTTGTTATCTTTACCTCATCATCTCTCTTTTGATTCGCGGGTGCTTCAGGACCTCTGCGTGTCCTGGACTGTCTTTGTTTTATGAAATGCGACTTGTTCTTTTGCGCATCCATATTTGTAGTGCCCCAGGTCCACTTTCTAATCCCTTGTCCAAGTTGTCCAAGTATCCTCTGCCATATAGTAGTTGTGAGTTACTTCAATAGATAGCAATACAGTCTAAGGTTATTTCAAACCTCCACTTTCTGACATTTATTTATTTATTTATTTATTTATTTATTTATTTATTTTGCGCTCGCTCGCTTTGAACTCAAGGGTAGTCAATACTTCTAGTATCACTTGACTGAATTTTGGGTTTGGATTAGCTTTCCAGATTACCAGTGTCAGTTGTCACCAGGCGAACCCACTCCGACTTCAGAGGTACTTGTAATTTACGTCCCCATGCGAGCGAAAGCAAAACAAAACAAACAAATGTGTGTACGAGTGTTTGTTTGTACTATTTTGCAGCAGAATTAAACCATACCACTTTGTTTCGTTATCTATCTGGATGATAACAGTTAGAGGGAATTAACTGATTCGGTGCCGAGGGATAATATATCGCCGAATGTGACCTCCCATTTAGACAGAAGGACGATGTATCTATAAGGTCACCGTGTTATTTTTTCTTTCGGTGCTCAGTGAATGGAAATTTACATTATAATAATTATTCCTTTGATTGTGCACTATGCTTGGTCCAAACTTAAATTTTATTTGACACTTTTTTTTTTTTTTTACATATCCTTTACAGGACATCGCTGTCAACATCAGCATCTTTCAGCTGTATGTTGATTTCTTGGCAAGATTTTTCTTGGCTCTGTAGTTTGCCATTGCTTTCTGAGCGGCCTGCTCACATACCCCGTTAGTTACCGATGCGATTCGAACCACTGCTGATTCTCACCGTCATCACGTTACCGACGAGAGTATACGAGATTACGGAGAAAAGTCATATCCTCTAAGCCACGAAGCCGGATATTTGACACTAAATCAGTTAATTATAGAAACATTTTAGGGAGAGGAATGTCCAACCTGCTGCCGTGGTTGCTAGACACTGGTCTGATACACACTCTCAAGTATTCCACTTGGAACATTTGCAGTCTCGTCATAAAGTTCAACAGATTCTGTGCCAAACAGAATGTTGGTTTGATCCAAATTAAAATGGATAGCGGAGTGTGCCACAATTGTGACTTAAAAGTTGTTAATATGGTAATAGACAAGTTGTATTATATATCAAATTAATAGGGGTTGCATAGGGAAACACTACTGTAAGCCTCTGGCAAATACGGAAAGTCGCTCAAGGCGATTAATCATCACACGGCACTTAATCAGTTAAAGAGTTTAAGGGACGAGAGGATCGACTACATTGCACCATGTTTTATCCCATATGGCTCGGTCTCTTTCCACAGGGCGGCCTGCCGAAAGCGTCGCACAAAGCACGAACTCCGTAGCTCCAGCGACGACACCAATGTGTCTCCGAGAAAACTGTACTTGTGGATCGAATGACGGAATCCGGATTCAAATCAACAACTTTCAAAGCGCGAGGCAGGCGGTTTAACCACTTCGTCACTGAAACAACCCAATTTAGTGAAAAAGAGTGGTTGAAGCATTCCAGGAAATATCTGTCGAACAAAAATAAAGTGTGTATCTTCCGACCTGTTTGTGAATTGTTAAGTTGGGATCATCGATTTTGATTGTCAACATCTTCCTTGTTGTTATTGTTTCTTCCACTTATGCCGTTAGGCGTCGTGGGGAGAGTTAATTGGAGTTCCAGCGCCGTGACTAGCACCTTTCCTCCAATTTTCTCCATAAATCTTGAGCAGTATTTTTAGGATCAAGTAAATTCCCTACCGGTTTGCTAGACCAGACGTAGGTTCCTTACCTAGTTAACCCATGTATATTTGCTACTAACCACCATGTCACTTCCACTGGTCGCCTGCTGGATAGCTTCGTGCTATGCCAGGTAGGACTGACCGACCGACTTTGGAATTTGGAACTTGCCCTCAAAGTGTGCACTCATTCCAATTACACAAAAGCAAGCGGCGCTGTGCGGGTGCACGCGTAGCTGCTTTGCTTGATCGAGACTGATATTGATTCTTCCGCTGGTTCACCTACGAAAACCTTGTTACGACTTTTACTTTCTCCTTTTCCCGTTACCCGTTACAAACATGGTAGGCATGTCACGTACCATCGACATTTGATAGGGCAGACATTTGAAAGATGCGTCGCCGGCACGTAAGGCCATGCGATCAGCACAAAATTATCCAGAGTTGTGCACGTTGCGGTTACATTCTTGAAACGCCTGCCTCGCTAACTTACGTTGGCTGGGAAGATCCCATTTTGGTGCACCTCACACAGCCATCCGAGACAACGAACGCTAGACGCGGAACTGATCTAGCAATAAAGAATAATGTAAGAACGAACGAGTTTACTGTGGTGTAATTGAGGGAGTATATGAAAGGACGGAGATGATAGTTCCACACGGAGATGGCATACCAATTCCAACGTTCAGTCAGATTTCAGATTCCCTGCTAGAAGATGAGACAGCAGTGGCATGTGGCACGTCACATGACAACGATAGTGATTTCGAAGAGGATTTTCCAGCTGCTCAACATTTTGACCAGCGTCCTGAACGAACGAGTTATCGAGTTTATTGTCGTGTAGCTGAGGGACTTATGAAAGAACAGTCGGGTTATCATGATTACCGTCGTGTAACTGAGGAGCTGTATGAAACAACAGACGGGTTATTAAGTTTACCGTCGTGTAGCTGAGAAACTGTATGAAAGAACAGTCGGGTTACCAAATTTACCGTCGTGTATCTGAGAGTGTGTACAAAAGGCGAGTTTTCTATTGTTAATCTCACGACAGTTGTCAAAATTCCTTAGAAGGAACCTACCGTAAGTACATGAAGTGTTAGGACCATTCAATTTTACAGGCCTGCGTGCATGGGGAAATAGGTCACCATCTTTCCGTCTCGTAGTGAACGTCGAGGGCCAGCATCGAATTCTCATCCTACCTCACTCATGCCAATGCAACGTCCTAACCATTTCACAAACGACTTCAGTAGCTAAACACCTGGAATCATGCACAATGGAATATGTGACAGTAGAGAAAAGAAGTACAGATCACAGGACATGCTAGACAACATAAGCACATACTCTCTATGCTGAAAAAAAATCAAGTATTTGTAATTGGAAGTTAGAAAAAGAGTTCTTGCATGTTACATAAAACCAGTTTTAACATACGGCTGCAAAACGTGAATAATTAGTAAACAGACGAAAAATTCCTTGGAAGCCTTGGAGATATGGTTTTATAGAAGAATGCTGAAAATTCATTCGAGAGCCAAAATGATCAATCAAGGCATTTTAAGGGAAGCCGAGTAGCAAAGACAACTTATCTTAAACGTCAGACAGAGGCAGTCATAAACATTTGGACATGTTTTGAGAAACAAAAACTGTAACATGCTGTGACAACTGGAATGATTTGTGGAAAGAGAGATAGAGGAAGACAGCGACAGAAAATGTTGACAGTCTTGTGTTGTGACAAGGAAGGGAGTCAACATATGAACTGATCCATGCCGTCGGAGATCGCAATTTGTACAGAAGCACGATCGCCCACGCCAGTGGCAAGGCACTTGATGATGCTGATGATGATGGTGATGATGATAATGATGATGATGATGCTGATAATGATGATGATGACGACGACGACGACGACGACTTGGACGACTTGGACGACGACGACGATGAAGATGATGAAGATGATGAAGATGATGATGATGATGACGACGACGACGACTTGGACGACTTGGACGACTTGGACGACGACGACGATGATGATGAAGATGATGATGATGATGATGATGATAATGATGATAATGATGGTGGTGATGCTGGTGGTGGTGGTGGTGATGGTGGTGGTGGTGATGGTGGTGATGATGACGATGATGATGATGATGATGATGATGATGATGATGATGATGATGATGATGATTATGATGATGATGATGATGATGATGATGATGATGATGATGATGATGATGATGATGATGATGAAACAGTCAGATCAGTTCAGTTGAGATTATCATCATAACACCCCGGACACGCACGACCAGCCTAACCTAGTGGCTAGACGCTGGCATGCCTGCCCGGTGCTAATGGGTTCGAATCCATATCTGGGCGGATGTTTAAATGTACCCGGGCTCCCAGATCTACCTAGCATAAAACGGGTTTTAGAGTACCAGAAATGTCTAGGGAAGTAAACACGGCTGTTGTGATAATGACTACATCATGCACTGGGTGCCAATTGGTGTATACCAATGGTGGTGTTCGTCCATCAAGAATGATGATGACCATTCATTTCATCCAGTTGAGTTAAAAGTTTGCAGCCGTGAGTTCTAAGATGGCTGGTAAGGCCTATTTTGGCTCGAAATGTTCTTTGACAATGTGGGCAAAGAATGCTTGATGTTCCAGGAGGAGGATCTCCTGCAGTTTTTTTTTTTTTTTTTTTGGTCCAGCCTGTATTTATTTTTCCCCCACAGCTCTTGCAGTTCTGCTTGCTTCACAAGTGACTACACCCTTGCGTAATGATATACGTCACGGATTTCGGTCTTTGGCAACAGTCTCCCGAGTGTCGTGATGAATTATAAAAGCTTTTAATGAGATCTTCGGTGCCTTTAAGGCTTTTAATACGAGGGTAAGTTAATAAGTAAGTCACACATGGCTGTAGAAAAATAACTAAATATGATAACAACTTGAAACCAGTTTATTTTTATACATACATTGTCACTTTATTTCTCAACATAATTTCCACCAACATTGATGCACTTATCCCATCGTTTTATCAGTCCTCCCAATCCGGTTCCATAGAACTGCGTGCTTTGTTTTCATTTACCTGCCATCCCACGGAACCGTGTGGCTTACTTATTGACTCGGCCTCGTAACCTTTTCTACTCAGCTATGCACCGCTTTACGGGATAAACACTGAAAACCTACCTTGGTGGGAGACATTTCGTGAATGACGCCGAAGTTGAGTGTGAAGTGAAAACGTGCTCTAGAAAGGGACAATGTATGTATAAAAATAAACTGGTTTCAAGTTGTTATCATATTTAGTTATTTTTCTACAGCCATTTGTGAATTACGTATTAACTTACCCTCGTATATACAAATATGGGTGGACGTATGTACAATAGGCCTAACATTTGTGAAAGGATCCTTTATTGACTTTACTTACTACTCAGGACACGTCCAAGGGTGTCCCACTCGCTTCCGTAGCTTGTCTGAAACAATCAGCATCCACACACTCCGACATGACATGTTAGATCAGTGTTTCCCAACCTTTTTTTGTGCCATGCCCCACTTAAGCCTTTCTAAAATTCATATTGCCCCCCTCCCCACGCCCCCCTCCCCCTCAACATATACATTATTTTTAATATTCAAAAAATGCAAAGGTTCACTAAAGAAACTTGAATGATAGGTTTTAGGAAGAAATCACTAGGTAATTATTGAGCAAACACAGTAAATAACTTTTCAAAACATATAATGGAGAACTGAAATTCAAGTACAAAATAATTTTAATGAAAGATTTTTCTAAATTATTTTAATTATTAGTAATTATTTATTATTTAAATTTAGTGAGATCCTTTCGCTTGATGCTTGCTGAAAAGAGATCTTATGTCAGGTTCCAATTTAGTTAACTTCAGTCTCAAGTCTCCCCGTTTTGTTATATCCAGCCGATTTCTTCCATTTTCGAATTGCCCCCCTTAACAGTCAAATTGCCCCCCTGTGGGGCGTGGGCCCCACGTTGGGAAACACTGTGTTAGATACTGCGCGCCGGTATTTCAGGTTCGCTCGTACTCGTGGCACTCCGGACAACAGCATGCGCGTCACTTCTCGTGATTGGTACTACTTCTGTCGGGTCGTCGTGAGTATTTAATATTTATAGTGTCCGTTCCAGGAACACTTGGGCTTCATTCAGGATTGTTGCCCTCGCTGCAGCCGCTGAGTGAGTGGCATCGAAAGTGGGGGTCGGCTGATGCCTAGCTGTTACTAACGTACTCGAAAATAGCAACAGAAGATTTTAGTAATACGTTCCAGGAATGGAAACAACACATTCAGATACAGACACACGTTTCAACCGACAACTGTATCATCTGTCATTAAAATTGTCATTACTGTCTGTAGTATCATGCGGAGTGGGACAGTGGGGTCTTGCTGTCATTACTGTCTATAGTATCATGCGGTGTGGGACAGTGGGGTCTTGCTGTCATTACTGTCTATAGCATCATGCGGTGTGGGACAGTGGGGTCTTGCTGTCATTACTGTCTATAGCATCATGCGGTGTGGGACAGTGGGGTCTTGCTGTCATTACTGTCTATAGTATCATGCGGTGTGGGACAGTGGGGTCTTGCTGTCATTACTGTCTATAGTATCATGCGGTGTGGGACAGTGGGGTCTTGCTGTCATTACTCTCTATAGTATCATGCGGAGTGGGACAGTGCTGTCTTGCTGTCATTACTCTCTATAGTATCATGCGGTGTGGGACAGTGGGGTCTTGCTGTCATTACTCTCTATAGTATCACGCGGAGTGGGACAGTGCTGTCTTGCTGTCATTACTCTCTATAGTATCATGCGGAGTGGGACAGTGCGGTCTTGCTGTCATTACTCTCTATAGTATCATGCGGTGTGGGACAGTGGGGTCTTGCTGTCATTACTGTCTATAGTATCATGCGGTGTGGGACAGTGGGGTCTTGCTGTCGTTACTGTCTATAGTACCTAGTAGTGTAAGACAGTTGGATCTTGATGTCGGTACTGCCTATAGTACCTAGTGGTGTAAGACAGTGGGGTATTGCTGTCATTACTGTCTATAGTATCATGCGGTGTGGGACAGTGGGGTCTTGCTGTCGGTACTGCCTATAGTACCTAGTGGTGTAAGACAGTTGGATCTTGATGTCGGTACTGCCTATAGTACCTTGCTGTGTGGGACAGTGGGGTCTTGCTGTCGTTACTGTCTATAGTACCTAGTAGTGTAAGACAGTTGGATCTTGATGTCGGTACTGCCTATAGTACCTAGTGGTGTAAGACAGTGGGGTATTGCTGTCATTACTGTCTATAGTATCATGCGGTGTGGGACAGTGGGGTCTTGCTGTCGGTACTGCCTATAGTACCTAGTGGTGTAAGACAGTTGGATCTTGATGTCGGTACTGCCTATAGTACCTTGCTGTGTGGGACAGTGGGGTCTTGCTGTCATTACTGCCTATAGTACCTAGTAGTGTAAGACAGTGGGGTCTTGCTGTCGTTACTGCCTATAGTACCTAGTGGTGTAAGACAGTGGGGTCTTGCTGTCATTACTGCCTATAGTACCTAGTAGTGTAAGACAGTGGGGTCTTGCTGTCGTTACTGCCTATAGTACCTAGTGGTGTAAGACAGTTGGATCTTGATGTCGGTACTGCCTATAGTACCTTGCTGTGTGGGACAGTGGGGTCTTGCTGTCATTACTGCCTATAGTACCTAGTAGTGTAAGACACTGTAAGACAGTTGGATCTTGATGTCGGTACTGCCTATAGCACCTAGTAGTGTAAGACAGTTGGATCTTGATGTCGTTACTGCCTATAGTACCTTGCTGTGTGGGACAGTGGGGTCTTGCTTACAATACTATCTAATGTACTTTGCGGTGTGGGACAATGGGGTCTTTGAGACCGAGGATTTAAGGCCACCCGGCTAATGCAGTGACCTCGAGTTATGCAGGTTATGGTGTTCTGTTCGTCCTCGGCAGAAAAAAAAAATCCTTACTGAAGATTCGAATCTGGGTTTCCCGAAAAATGAGACCGGCAAAAACAAAACACCAGCAACCTTTAACACAAGGAATAATTCTCTTTTCAATGGTAGGCCGATCCATAAGGCATATGTTGTTTCTATCTATGTGTGTGTGTGTGTGTGTGTGTGTTTTTTTTGTGGTCGCTTTGATAAAGATTTCGGTCATAACGTTCTGCAGTCTCTCTCTCTCTCTCTCTCTCTCTCTCTCTCTCTCTCTCTCTCTCTCTCTCTCTCTCTCTCTGTGTGTGTGTGTGTGTGTGTGTGTGTGTGTATGTGTTTTGCATTCGTCGAACCATAAGGCATATGTTGTTTCTATCTATGTGTGTGTGTGTGTGTGTTTTGTTTTTTTTGGTGGTCGCTGTGATAAAGATTTCGGTCATAACGTTCTGCAGTCTCTCTCTCTCTCTCTCTCTCTCTCTCTCTCTCTCTCTCTCTCTCTCTCTCTCTCTCTCTCTGTGTGTGTGTGTGTGTGTGTGTGTGTGTGTGTGTGTGTGTGTGTTTTGCATTCGTCGAACTTCTTAGTTGTATTTGGTGAGTTGAGTAGAGCTGAGTTAAGTTTAGTCGAGTTGAGATGAGCTGAGTTGTGCTGAATCAAAAACTCACATCACAGCATTCCAGACGTTCCCATATGTACTTCGTCCTCTCTTCAACAGCCAGCGAAGAATTTCAATATAAATGGTACCTGTGGCAGTCTGGTTATGTGGCCGTCAGGTATTTCCTTGAAGTTTTGCGTGTCGGTCAGATCTTCTGGTCACTACCTGCAGCATCATTCTCTTCAAGCCCTGATGATGTATCTGTTTTTTCTGCACTATACACACAACTCCAAAGGTTCCCGACCACATCTGTCTTATCAAGTACCAGTACCCCAGCGAGTGTTGCAGACCCAGCCAATCTGACCCCCAGCGAGTGTTGCAGACCCAGCCAATCTGTCCCCCAGCGAGTGTTGCAGACCCAGCCAATCTGACCCCCAGCGAGTGTTGCAGACCCAGCCAATCTGACCCCCAGCGAGTGTTGCAGACCCAGCCAATCTGTCCGCCTCCTCGTTTCCCACTATACTATCATGGGTACATACTAATTTGCTTCTTCGCACATGTACACTTACAGTCCCGGCCTGGCATACCCCGTTGACTTGTGAGTTTAGAGAGAGGGATATCTCCAATGGAGATGGTGATTTGGTGCCAGGTCGGGAGGGAAGTCTTTATCCTAACCTGACTACAGTAGTCCTACGAGTCCTTTTCAGAGCTGACACTATCTGACCAACAAACCTCATCAACAAGTGCCATGACGTTAAGTGTGGGTGATCAGGTTTCGCCATCTCACACGATCACCAGAATCATGGATCAGATCTGTGTTTCTAACCCGATTATGCCATGTGAAAAGCCACCCCATATTTGTTTTCTTTGCCTTCTTTTTTATTCTTCTTTCTCCCATCAACCTTGCCAGTTGTCAATACATTTTCAGTTTATTTCATCTCATAACGTGCCCAAAAATTCCTGACTGCCTACAACTAATTTGTCTAATCAGTTTAAGGTCTTCATTTGTTTCTTGTAAGACTTGTTCATTTATTTTTCTGTCTGTCCATTGTGTTCTTTGTATTTTCCTCAGAAACCACAATTCCACTGCCATTAGATGTTTGTCAGTTTGGACCAACAATGCTTCGGACTTAATGGTTAAAACCAAGGTCTTCCAGAGGGTTTGCAACCAGCCTACCAACCAGCCAGCCAACAATCATAAAGCACTAGAATGATAAGTTTAAAAGGCTCATTCTCTCTCACAAAAGAGAACTCTTCTCCGCATTTAAAGCCATTGGACTAAAGAAAAAATACTGTCATCTACTGCATATAGCACCATGCAGTGTAGGACACGGGGTTCTTGAGCCTGAGGAATTAAGACCGCCTGGCTAGTGCAGTAGCCGCGATGTGCAGGTTAGGGTTTTGTTTTTGCCCTTTTGTGGGCTTGGCCGCCTAAAAGCCGTGAAGACCGTAGGTTTTTCTTTCGTAGACTTGGTCGTTGGACAAGCTCACAGAAACTCAAGTGAGATAAAATCCCTCGGCATCAAAATATAAAAACATCAAATTCTCTGAGTATTAACCTGGGCATTATCCATGTCAATTTAATCTTCTCTCCCATTTTGTGTAAGCACATTAATGCCTATATTTGACAAACCCATTACGCATCTGGTAGTTGCGGGCTTAGTGTAGTATTAACATCCTACAGGAGACACAGCGCAACACGCTTTTAATAAACATTACACAATATGAGATAGTAACATGAGATAGCGGCTGTGGAATACTTCATCTGGCTAACAGACTGCTAACGCTAATGAGGAAGAAAATTAACCGCTGCAGTGATAGTGGCTATAAGCCAGCCACTGATAATGTTTTGTGAACACAGCAAAAGGGTGAAGTGGTGAATGTGATAGAAGGTTAAATATTAACTTTTCCTTTGGCAGAGTGTTGACTTCGTATTCTTCTTCTTCTGCTGTCCCACAGATAACATATGGGATAAAAACCCGGTGCAATGAAGTCGACCCTGTTGACTTTTTAAGCGACTTTTAAGCGACTTGTCCTATATCCCCCAGTTAGTACATGCCCTCAACGAATTCATTCCAATCACGCCTGTGTTTAACAATCCCATGCAGCTCTGCCCATGTAAATCAGGCACTGTTCAATTATGTTTCTTCTTCTCTCAAACATCTGACTTATCGTCCTTGACTTGGGGACGTAAATTACAAGTACCCCTGAAGTCGGAGTGGGTTCGCCTGATTTCGAGGGACACTGGTAATATGGAAAGCTAAACCTCACTCAAAAATCAGCCCTCTGCACTAGAAGTAGCGCGTAAATGGTCTACGCTTATTTTCAAAGCGAGCGAACGAGAAATAAAACAAGAAAACAACACACAATAGACATCATCAAGATAATGAAGCGTTTCACTTGGTCAACTAGAGTTCAAGTATCACCAAAGGAAGTCACAACTCTAATGAGCAGGCGGAGGGGGAAACACATATAGTTCCTGTTATATAAGTTGTACTGTCGTTGCTTCGCCTGGTTGTGCAGCTTGTGAACATCCAGAAGGGCGTGATTCGGTTATAGAGAAGTGAGTAGCACTGAAGTGACCCATTGTGTGTTTCTATTTTAATCTCGTGTTCTCTTCTTTTATGAGTCGTCGTGGCGATGTGATTCGCCACCTGTCTCGCGCTCTGGAGGTTGTGGGTTTGATTCCGGGCTATAGTATTCGGTTCACGATGATAATTTTTGAGTTAACTTTTGGTTTCGTGTAACATTTAGTGTTGAGTTCACTTAATGTATTGGTTAGTCTTTCCTGTTGCACCATGGATTGTTGAGTTAACCTAAAATGGCGTTTAGTCTTCCTTGGTGTATCCTTAAGTTTGTAGTCTTTCCTGATCTGGATTGCACAAGTGCTTGTCACTCTTCTTCTTCTGCCTCTGCGTCTGCTTCTTTCTTTCTTTCTTTCTTTCTTTCTTTCTTTCTTTCTTTCTTTCTTTCTTTCTTCTTCTTCGGCTACATACCCCTTTCGACAGAAGTGCGTCGCAGTTAGTTATATACCTCAAAGGTCGGTGTGTCTAATTTGTCATGCATTTGTGTTAGTTTTGCTGTTTTCTAGACAGATTCCATCCAAGGTAAATTACTCTGCCTATCCTAGCCATTTTTCCAGGGCATTGTCTTGTTCTTTGCGATTTCCAACCGTTGTTGATTGGGTAATGTGCACGAGTTGCAAACGGGATCTCGTGTTTCTCCTTATTATCCGAGAATGCTAGATATTCAGTCTCACCACCCAAGAGATCAGGGAGGCATGTGATATCATTCAGTACCACTGGTTCTGGGGAACATTCCCAGCTCTACGCAGAGATCGAACACGGTACCTTCTAAACCCGAGGTTGGTACGGTAACTACTCAACCACAGCCATATCACAGAGTATAACCTTCGGTCTTAACACTTACCCACTTAGCTGATTAAGTGCATGGGATGGTATTATTCGAACTTCTTGTAACTGCCAAGGGCTTATAAATCAAACTATAGTTAAAATATCAATACAGTGTTTTCCCCTGTTCACATGCACCCACTGTGAACGGACGTTTACAGCGCGAATTGGCCTTTTCAGTCACATTCGCTACCGCCATAGGTAAAAGTTATTATGCCTTTTTAAAGCACAAACTATCGTCTGTCAAGACGGCAAGGTGCCAATGCAATGTTTTCCCCTATATAACAATTAAGACATAACTGTGACACGTTCCGACTTCCCATTTTCCGCCATCCACGTTTGTTTGGTCGAAACCTACTTTTTGTGTAGCACTTAATATGTCAGCAACATTGGATTAACTTACCTTCTCGTGTACTTCTGGCTAATTACGCTGGCTATCATGATTTTGCTGATTCATGTCTGGAGAGGGAACTCTGGGAATCTCGCCAAAATCTCGCTATAAATAGACATATGATTCTCTATTGGGCTTTAACCTCTGTGGACAACAATTACCTTCAAATTAATATCCGAAACGTGGCGGATTCGGTCACAGGATTTTTTAAATGGGGCTGGGATAGACCCTAATTATAACTTCTCTTCTGACGTTGAGCCAGGTATAGGTAATGGAAAAACGACGACCACGTGGAAGACAATGACAATTATGTCTACTGCCTTCTGACCATTTACTTTCCTTGCCGCCTCTCCTTTCCAGTTAATTAGCGGAAAACACAGACCATCCGATCCAATATAGGTTTAAGATAAATAAAATGTTTTGCATATCCTTTACAGGACATCGCTGTCAACATCAGCATATTTCAGCTGATTGTTGATTTCTTGGCAAGAGTACGCTCAGTAGTTTGCAGGTTTAAGATAGAGATGGTCAATTATGACAACTATTTTAGCTTATCTAGTTGGATGTCACCGGGTCCTCCAACGGGAAGTAAAACGCCGTCATAACGGGAAGGCTGACGGGGAAGAGAGGCAGAGAGAGACAAAGAGAGAAGATGCTGGACAGTTTGTCATGATGGAATGAAGGAATTGCTTGGATGCACGGGAGACAGAAGGCTATGGACAGGTATGATCACCAACGCCACACAGCATGGACTATAAGAAGATTAGGGAAATTAGACGCAGACAGTCAAATATTTTTGGGTACGTTATGAGAAGAAATAAATTAGAGAACTAGGTGATAACCGGCAAGATTGAGGGGGAAAGAGCAAGGGGAACGCAGAGAAGTAAATATATGGACAGCTTGACCACATGACATGGTCGGGACAAGAACACAGAGCTGACCCACGACTCTGGCGATCGTCTAAGATAACATGACCACCCACACTTACCGGTATGGCACATAATGAATGAACAAGAGGAAGAAGTAGGGTCGAACGTCGACCCTGTATTCTTAAAGCCATCGCGTTGGTGTTATGTCTAGAAGGTCAAGCATGAATGCAGTCGGATGAGAATTCAATGCCTGCACTTGCCGTTCGCTATGTGAGGGACAGACAGGCCGCCTTTCCCTACGTGAACTCAGGACTTTTCAAATGTGATAGTACTAGTATTTTATGTAGCCGTGCTCCGTGACGAAGGCCTTACGGACGCGATTCGTAAGTCCTCTTACCCGCGTTTGAAATACATCTGCGACAGATTTGGCAGCAGACTGCGTTGTCCTGGTTTTTAACGAGTTGGTATGGGAGCCGGTCGTTCAAAAAGCAATGGCAAACAACTGACCGTGAACTTGTTAAGACATCAACAACAGCAGTAAAATACTTGTGTTGATAGCGATGTCCTGTAAAAAAGGATATGCAAAAAAATACTTTATATAGCCTAAGCAGGTTCATACTGCCGGTCTCTCTGGCCGAGGGGTTACACCACTTTCTCCGTAATCCCGTTTATCACGCAGAGTCTCGTAGCGGGCGAGAACTGGGAGCGGTTCGTCCCCGGCTGGTGACTTGCGGGATAACTGAGCCGGGTGCTCAGAAAGCAATGGCAAACTACAGAGCGTAATCTTGCCAAGAAATCAACAGACAGCTGAAAGATGCTGCTGTTGACAGCGATGTCCTGTAAAAGGATATGCGAATAAAAGAATAAATAAAAAAGGTTCATACTACAGCACTTTTTATGTCTTTATATTGCTCCTATGAACTAGTGTGTCATTTAATCTCTACTTGATCCTTTCCTCACTATGCATGTTCAACAACACATGAACAAGATCAATTTAGCCGGCAAAAAGTAGCTGGTGTGTGAACACCTGTCGCTAACATTACCTGGCTATCAGGTCACTGGGGCAGGATGGGATTGTTAACGTGTCTTTTTTACCCTCAAGAAACCCAGACAAGAGCGTTAACATCATGACTCTTTCAGCCTCAACAAATCCAAACAAGAGAGCTAACATCATGATTCTTTCAGCCTCAAGAAACCCAGACAAGAATGTTAACATTATAACTGTTTCATCCTCTAGAAACCCAGACAAGAATGTTAACATTATGACTCTTTTCATCCTCTATAACAGGGGTGGCCAACCTTTTCCATTTATTGTTTGTTTGTTAATTAAAGCAAACAAGCAAACGTGCTACAGCTTCGACCACATTGTCGCTTCCCAGTAGGTGACGATCGTAGTCAAACGCATGCCTGGTTTAATGTTAAACACACAACAACAACAAACATCAAGAAACAGGTATATTTATTTATTTTTTGGAAGAAAATAAAACATGACTGAGAATCAAACATAGTTATTAGACAATTTAAAAATATTTAAAAGTAATTGATCTGACATTGTTTTGCAGAACTAAGTACATCACAATTGATCTCGACTGATGTTGTTGCTAAACGCAAACAGTTTTCCGAATGAACATCAGTAATTCGTGTTCTCACTTGTGATTTGATGTGCTTCATGTGACTAAAAAGCTGTTCACACGCATAAGTGTTTCCAAGTAGCGAAACCATCGACAGAGCATGTTTCTAAAACGCAGGATATTTATCCTTGTCCACATACGTTTTATAGAACTCTTCCAAACCAACTTGATGGAATTTCTCCTTTAACTGTGTATCACAACACATTTCACAATGTTCCATTTGAAATCCTCCTGGTAATAAATTCGAGTCTACAGCGAATGGCGTTGCAAATGTACAAAAATTCACATGATGTTTTTTTAAATCCTGAAATCGATTTTCAAATTCGATGTTTAAATCAGATACCAAAGGAGCGTATTTATCCACCGCCTCCTGTGTGACGTCTGATTGAAATGACAATGTAGGAAAGTGAGTAAAGTTTTTTGTCCTCAACTGTTATTCTCAAAGACCAAGTTTCATTTGAAATGCAGAAATATGATCATACATCTTATTAATTAATTTATCTTTCCCTTGTAGACGAGTATTAACGTCATTTAGGTGGCTAGTTATATCGACCAGAAATGCAAAGTCGCAAACCCACTCTTTGTTTTCAAACTCTGGAATACTGTTTGACTTGCTTGCAAAGAATGATTGTATTTATTGCTGCATATCAAACACTCTTTTCAACAATTTGGCACGGGTCAGCCATCCTATTTCTGCATAAAATGTAACGTCATTATAATCTGAGTCTAAAGACTTTAGAAATTCTTGGAACTGCCAGTGATTCAACCCGTTCGACTTAATGAAGATCACTGTTTTGACGATCACTTTCATGACATGGTCCATTTTGAGGGACTTTGAACATAAATTCTGTTGATGAATAATGCAATGAAAACTTAGCATTGAAGTATTACCGACTTTGTAGGATTCATTTTCAATCAATTTTACTCAACCTTCGTGTTACCCAACCATTGCTGGAGCACCATCCGTTGTTAACCCGATAAGTTGTTAAGTTGTAACGAAAAGCGATTCAATGTCGATGTAATTGCCTCTAACAAATCATGTGACTTAGTCGTGTCCTTAAGTGGATACAGTGCCGCTAATTCTTCTGTCTTTTAAAAATGGACATCAATAGCCAGATAAAAATTGCCAGTTGGGCAGTATCTGCCATATATGTACTTTCATCCAATGCTAGATTATAAAATATAAACACGGATGCTCGACTTTTCAAGTTATCTTCAATATGTTTTCCAATGTCGTCCACACGCCTAGTAATAGTCTGACGAGAAAGACTTATGTTTGAGAAATCCTTCTTCTTTTCTGGACACAGAATTTCAACGACGCTCTCCAAACACACCTTTACCATTTCACCATATGAATATGGCTTCGGTTTTTGTTTTTTGTTTTTTTTGTTTTTGTGTGTGTTAGTATCAGTATCATGGCTACTGCATAACTAGCTTTTACATAGCATGTTGACTCTGAACCCGCTTTAGTAAATATCTTTTGTTGTGCAGAAATTTATTTTTAAAGTCATTTACTTGGTCTTTTCGAAATTGCCTTTTCTACTTATCAAACTTATTTGCATGTTTAGTCTCGTAGTGCCTTTTGATGCTATACTCTTTCAAAACAGAAACAGATTCGATGCATATCAAGGATATGGGCTTTGTTTTAATGTCCACGAAAAAAAAATAGTTTATAGTCCACCTGTCTTAAAAACTCCTTAATTCTTCTGTGGTTCTTCACTTCTTTGGTCCAACGTCTTTACTAGTTGACGCCATGGTAGGTCTTCGTTTTTTAACTGGAAAAAAAATAAAACACCACGGGTAATACTAATTAATAATAATTAATTAATTTAAATTACATAAATAAAACGTTTCAACGTTTACTTACCTATAGAATCGATTTGGTAGACAGGATACTTGGTTAAAGTAGTTTGAACTCTTATTATAAATATGATAAGTATGTACTTTAACTGCGATCGCAAAATCTGTCCAGACGCAGTGGCGATAATAGAAGAAAACTACAGAAAAACACAGAACTTTATCAAGCTGGACTGAAAGTAATTATGAGTATGAGCCCGATAATGTTGCGAGCTTCCAGAAGATGCTGAAGACAACAGAACATATATATCAGAAGTTGAAGTTTCATATTAAATTTTATCAACACCTAGTGTCAGACCAAAAAAAAAAAAAAAAACTAAGTAACCTTGACTGTCAAATAGCTGGATATTTGAAATAGCTAAAATCTATGAATTTTCCCGAAGATGCAGGATATTTAAATTAGCTCAACACCAATGAATTTTTCCAAAAATGCGAGATATTTCAAATTTCTCTTAGCTATAATTTAAAAATCTTAATACGAAGGACTCATGATGTAATGTTCTTTTGGTGATATGTACAATAAAGTTAACATTTATGTTCATTTGACCTAGCTCCACAGGCCGCAACATGACTGCCGGCGGGCCTCATGCGGCCCGCGGGTCTCGTAATGGCCACCCCTGCTCTATAAACCCAGACAAAAATGTTACCATCATAACTGTTTCAGACTTTATAAACCCAGACAAGAGTATTAACAAATTAATCTTTCATTCTATAGAAACCCAGAAAAAAGTGTTAACATCATGTCTCATATGTAGTTACCGTGGCTGCTCACGTCTCATCTCAATCCTTATTTTGCTTTGCTGTTTGTCATTCTCCTCACTAAAGTCGCCAAGATTCTCTGGAAATAAATGTAAATGGTTATGGAGGTAATGCAATTCTTTACTCATGTTGCATCCAAGCTTACAAAAACTAGACAATTAATTCAGAATAAATGTCTCCTTTAAAGTTAGCCGAAAGTTTAGCACAACTAAACCAAATGATGACCAGGCGGCTGTGGACTCTGTCGTGTTCATCGAATCAATAAAAATCGTGATCGTTAATTAACTTTCTGCACCAATACTAAAGAAGGAACATGTATCAATAACTACTAAGAAAGCACTTTACAACACAATGTTCCTACCAAATCTATGTTACCAATGCCATACCTGGACAATGACAGAAAAAGAGAAAAGAAAAATCACAACAACAGAAATGAGGTTCCTGAGAAGAATACTCAACGTATCAAGAAGAGATACGATCAGAAATGAAGATATCAGGACTAAAGTGGGGGTTAAGACAGCACTAGATTTTATTAGAAAGCAGCAAGTCAAATGGTTTGGCCATGCAAGTAGGTTACCAGTCAGCAGCATACCACAACAAGCAATGATGTACAGACCAGATGGAAACAGAGGAAGAGGCCGACCACGTAAACGTTGGACGGAGGGAATAACAGAGTCCACGGGAATATCGATATATGAAGCCCATAATAGGGCATTCTCACGATGTTTATACTTCACCTCGACACCGCAAGGTACAAGAGGAACACGATGAGATGAGATGAGACCCACTTTTTATATTTTTCCTTCTTGTCTTTTACAGCTTTCTTTTCCTCTGCGTTACACCAACTTGTTATTTTCTTTATCCGTGTTTTGCGTTTTTTCGTGGTTCCACATGTTATTTTTGCAGCATTTAAAATGCTTGATTTGAACATCTCCCATTCTTCTTCCACTGTTTTTCTTTCTATGGGTAATTTTACAAAGATGTCAGTTAGTCCTTTCTCATAACTTTCCCTCACTGACTCGTCTTTGAAGTTTTTTTTGTTTTTTTTTTTGAGTTTACTGATTCGCATGTCATGTATTTTCCTGGTCTTTGGTTTCTTCTTCTGATGGTTCTTAATGTGGCAACGACTGCTTTGTGGTCTATGTGTATACTTAAGTTGGGCACTGCCTTTGCATCTAATATATTTCTAATACTTATATATATATATATATATATATATATATATATATATATATATATATATATATACTTCACATCTATTTCTATATACATCTAATATGTCCAGAGTGTGCCGCGTGGTCTAGTGGTTACACACCCGCTTCACACGCCAGTGATCCGGGGTTTGCTTCGGGTCTGGTCAAGGATATGCACTACTGACGAGCTCAAACAAGAGCGAAACTCGAGTCTAGTGCTTCCACATTGACGTGGATAGGCCTTAGGTTCATACCAGAATACGATCAGCGTTGCCAATAGTGGGTTGTGCTCAATATTTAAATCTCAAATCCCGAAACAACCAAATAAATCAATTTAATATATTTCTCTTTCTATTATTTCTTGTTAATATAAAATCAATTTGACTTTTAGCATCTAGATCGTTCCATTTATACCAGGTGTATATTTGTGAGTCTTTGTGTTTACAGAATGTGTTTGTTATATAGAGGTCGTGTTGGCTGCATAGCTCTATGAAAGAGAGTGATAGAAGGGCAGAATGTTAGACGGGCCTGCGTGCCTAATTCTTAACCCTTTGAAAATAAAATTTGTTCGTTCGTTCGTACTTCCGATATCATTTATTTCATTATGTTGGTCTCCACATGCTCCAAGATGTTTTTCTATGCTCGCTCTGTTATGTCCTAGTCTTTCATTGAAGTCTCCCATAATTATGTTGTTGTCCTGCTTATCTATTTTAGTTAGCACGTCATGGATGTCTTCGTAGAATGCCTCGCATTCTTGATCATTTGTGTGTGTTTTACATGGTGCGTTTATTTGTACATATATTATAATTGTTTTTTTCTTTTATTCTCACTGTTATTTTTCTTTCTGATATATATTTTATTTCTAGTATTCAACTTGCTAGCCGTGGTTCGATCACTATTCCCACACCGTGTCTCGCCCTTTCTTACTGTTCCACTCCAGAGTAGACACACATGTAACTGTGGTGGATCTCCTTGCATCCTCCTCCCTTTATTCTGGTGTTCGCTATTCCCAGCAGTCCAGTTTCCTCCCTTCTATTGTTTCTATCAGTTCTTCGTCTTTACTATTAAAACCGCAGACGTTAATTGTGCCTCCCCCCCCCCTTTTTTTTGAATCGCTATTCTATCTCGTAGTCCATTAACATTGCCGGGTATATATCCATTTGGGTCAGTCCGTTTATACTTCTTAGTTTTTCTACGAACAGTATGAGGTTAAAAGTGGGCTACAAATCTAAAAATGGCAATTCTTGAAAGATTCTTGAAAACTGAAAATGTAAGTAAATAAGCAGTTTCGTTTTACAAAAGGACTAGAAAGGAATAGTTTTTTCCTGAGCCTTTTACAGCTTGCTCCGTGGCAAAGAAATTATGGACGCAGTTCGTAATCCAGCATACCCGCGTTCGAAACACGGCTGTGGGCGATTTAGCAGTAGACCGCTTTTCTTTGGGTTTTTACAAAATGGTATGGGTGCCGGTCGTTCAGAAAGAAATGGCAAACTACTGAACGTAAAACATAGAAAGAGATCATAACAGCAAAAAGTGCTAGTTTTGATCGCAACGACATGTAAAGGATATGCACCTAACTTAACTTATACAGAAAATACTGTAATAATATTAAGTAAATATACAAATGCCTGTATCTAAAAAACTAGAGCTGCTACAGACAAATACATGTGATATTTGAATTTGCAGGCCTAATTTATGCAAAATCAGGAATAAAATGTTTGGCACTCAAAATAAAAATATTGCTGTAGGGATGTGTTATCAACATACTAACCAAGATGGTAGATAAAAGGCGTTTGTTGCTACCGAACTGTTATGAAAGTCATCTTCCACTTTTGCCTTCAAGTGTCGTGGGGAGGAATAATTGGCGCTCCAGTACCCGATGGGTGGCACTGCATAGTGGCATTCCGTTTGATTGTACAATGTCGTTGGTGTCTTTAACATGCCTGGGCTCATTAACATTACCGGCTCTGAGAAATAATAGACGGAGGTAAAATGGGGCTGGGTAGTAGTTCCCCGGAGGGGGAAAATGAGAAGACAGTCGGGGAAGGTTGGAGACAGTGAGTTAAGGGGGAGGCGAGGAGGTTTCAGTCCACGAGTGTGGTTGGGAGAGAGACAGCTTGGGCTGGCGAGGAGTGTTGTGAGGTAGACAGTTTGAACTGGATGGGTAGTTAAAGCTGAGACCTAGAAAGGGTCGGATAGGGAGTTGAAGCGTAGACCCAGAGAGGGTCGGATAGTTAGTTAAAGTTTAGACCCAGAGGGGGTTGGATCGAGTGAGTTTGGGCCAAGAGAGTGGCTGATTAACTATTGTGGTGGATTAGATTAAACAGGCCTTGAGAAGGCAGTGTTATTTGAGTGTTCGGTGGTGATGAGGATATATTCTGGAAGTATTGTTACTGGATTTATATATGTTTGCTTGTGTCCGTGTTAATTCATCATTAAAAGGAAATTATGTGCGCAAATTCAATCGTTTTAACTGACTGGTGGATGTGTGCTGCAGTGGTGACTTGTGGTGTGAGACAGGTGGCTAGTTCAGCTTCCACTATGCAGTGATATAGAAGAAGCATTAGGATCTAGACAACGACCAATCTCATTCTGGTGCAAACGAGCTTGTGTCAGTGTCGTCAATCCATCATCTTCTTGAGCGTCCTCTTGCTCTCGTAGCATATATTCTTTGATGCATGGCCTGCGCTGATAATTGATGATGTTGCATTCTAACGAGATTGCCAAACCATTTGATCTTCTGTCTTTCAATATATGAGTCAAGCGGTGTTGATCCCACTGTCTGTCTGATAACACTATTTGATATTCGATCTCAGATAGTTAAGTTGGAAGCTCTCCTCAAGCATCTCATCTCATGGGAGTCAAAGACACAAAATATGACTGATACAGATACAGGAGAGCGTTTGATCCGAAGTCATCAATATTGTTCCGTTGGCGAAGACTTGGCTCGAAACGTGTGTACTCCATTTGTCAAGATTCACAGAAATATTTTGTTGTTATTGACTATGAGGTGAGAGGTTTAATGTGTTAAACTTCTCTGTGCTGACTGCGATGTAGTGGGATATCTTCTTACACAGCTAAGTTAGACTTAAATATTGACTTTCCGTCCTTGGTTCGGGGACTTAAATTACAAGTTTCTCAGAAGTCGGAGAGGATTGGCTTGATAGCGAGGGACACTGGTAATAAAGAAAGCTAACCCTTACGCAAAAGCAATCCATTGTTGACGACTAGTAGCCCGTGTGTGGACTATGATCGAGTTAAAACGGAGTGGGGGGAGGGGAACTTATTGACTTTTGCTTGCTTGTGTTCACTAGCTGTGAACCCCAGCGTGAAGTCCCGTATGACGGATGAATACATCCTGTTGTCCAACATCAATGTGACGTCATACAGGACCTGAGGTTTACGTGCGTATCCGTTGTCCCATGTCTGGCTTATTGGTGTGCAGACTGGTGGTCTCTCGCCGTACAGGCAGACACTCTCCGACTTCGGAGGAATCATCGATCCCACTGATGTTAGCCAGGTCCCCGCAGGGACGTGTCAGCAGGTCTTGGCCAGTATAGATCCCGTCCCTGGTGCCTTGGTAACACCTCTGCGTCCCACTTATTGGCTAATTTTGTAAGACTGCGGGTTATTTTGCTATCTTTCATATCATTTTCCACACTGTATCTCATTTTTCAGTCATCCTACCATTTGTTATAATATAACCCC
The DNA here is from genome assembly GCA_963921405.1 of Cepaea hortensis. NCBI lineage: Eukaryota > Metazoa > Mollusca > Gastropoda > Stylommatophora > Helicidae > Cepaea > Cepaea hortensis. Next base: position 91,956,725 of record OY992891.1, read on the forward strand.
GATTTCTGCTTTCGGCATTTGAGTCAAGAACCAACATCACAGCACCTGGGCATTCCCATTCGTGTTCTGACCTAGTAGTTGTAAGTGTCGGCCAGATCCTCCGGTCACTCCCTGCATCACCATTCTCTCCAGACCGTTTGAGTTATCTACTCTTCTGCAGCATACACACGATTCCAAAGAATGTTGAACGTTTATAAGGAGTTTATATAAACTTCCACATTCACTTAAAACATATCTTCTGAAACCACCAATAATACTACATTTTCTCATTCGCTGCTTCTGAAAACTGAAGTGAGCGTGTATTAGATTTCGAAGAATGATCTCCTGCGTGTTTGGTGAGCAAGTGTGTACATGTTTGTACTTCCTATTTCAGCCCGGGTTCTATCTATAGCCAAGAGTGACCGCTTATCTATTCGTTTGTTGACTGCGCCCCGCCTATTCGTTTCAGCAAACTATACGATTAATAGCATCCTCACGTATACGGACTAGTATATTTCTTATACTGTACTAACAGTATAGTTATGTAAGGAGAAGTTCTTGGGTTGGAACGTACAATTCGAAAGGTCAGGCATTATTTTTGTTGTGTGCTAAGCATATGTGATTTTAACTGTTTAGATGAGGGATAGTTATGTTTAGATAACGGATACAACTGACTAGGTTAAGCTAACAACGGACTGGGAGAAAATGAGTTAAAATAACACATATTAAAAGGCGGATTAACTCATATTATACAGAAACTCACCGTAGGTTTATGGGATGGCTATTTTTTTTAATGGTTTTAATAATTCCTTGTGGTCTATGAAGATGCGACTCTATGTCAGATGTCTTCATTGCTGGTTGGTTGGTTGGTTAATTGGTTGATTGGGATATTGGTTCCTGGTTGGTTGGCTGGTATATTAGTTGGTTGGTATATTGGTTAGTTGGCTAGCTGGTTGGCTGGTACAATAGTTGGTTGGTTGGTTGGTTGGTTGATTGGCTGGTTAGCTGGTTGGGTGGTATATTGGTTGGTTGGTTGGTTGGTATATTGGTTAGTTGCCTAGTTGGTTGGCTGGTACAATAGTTGGTTGGTTGGTTGGTTGACTGGCAGGTAAGCTGTTGGGTGGTATATTGGTTGGTTGTTTGACTGGCTGGTTAGCTGGTTGGGTGGTATATTGGTTGGTTGGTTGGTATAATGGTTGGTTGGTATAATGGTTGGTTGGTATAATGGTTGGTTGGTTGGTTTAGTGGTTGTTTGCTTGATTGATTGCTTGAATGGCATATTGGTTAATTAGTAGGTTCCCTGATTGATTGAATTATTGAATTGTTTGTTATTTGGTTGTTTCTTTGATTGTTAGATCGGTTGATTGTTTGTTTATTTGGTTGGTTGGTTGGTTGGTTGGTTGGTTGGTTGGTTGATTTATGTGCTGTTTGGTTGGTTGGTTGTATGGTTTGTTGTCTGTGGCTGATTGGTTGATTTGTATATCATTTTGTTGGTTGATGTACTGGTATGGGTTTGATTTATTGGTTTGAATGTTGTTTGGTTGGTTGGTAGGCTGGCTGGTTGATTAGTTAGTTAGTTGTTTGCTTTATTGGTAGGTATATTAGTTAATTATTTGCTTGGTATATTGGTTCGCTGGTTGATCTGTATGTTGTTTGGCTGGTTATTTGGTGGGCGTATAACCCGCTGAAAGACTGCGATGTCGACTCTTAAATTTGGTGCGTCGTATTTCAAGTGGTCTGAACTCTGGAATGAGCATGCATTTTTCTGAGCAATTTGATTTGAGAGAGGTTGATGCAGCTACTTTTCTCTCGATCCGATGTCGAAGTATCAAATCCAAACGGACTGGGTTACACAACTGTCGTTTCTATTTCCAAGCACAGAAATCATCGGGGTGTGTCAGACCGGTACTGAAACTTCACGTCTGCGAAGAGGCTTGACGAATCCTGGAGTGTGAATCAGACTTGAAATTATGTGGGTAGACCACGATGTGCATGTTCTCTAATGTGATACTAGTGTGATACGTAGGCCTGCTCTTACCCCACGGCGGCCGATGTGACTTTATTCATATCCCTATGCTGTGCCTTTTCCCTGTATTTTCTGTTATACGCTTCATCATTTTATCTTTTATCCTCTGCGTCTTCTTATGATTTCTATAATAAGCCTTTTCTCTACGTGTCCTGTGAAGTATCTTCCCTGTATTGTTAATGATGTGCCTCTTCCATATACCCTCTTTGAACTATATATTCACTGTTTTTTTTTAATGATCTGCCTCTTTCTTATGTCCCCTTTTAAGTATATCGCACCTATGTTTTTTCAGCCTCTTCCCTTTGTAACCTATGATATGCCACTTCATTATGTCCTCCATGATAAAACACTTCCCTATGTCCCCTACGATAAAACAGTTACCTAAGTCCCCTATGATATGCCACTTCATTATGTCCTCCATGATAAAACTCGTGCCTATGTCTCCTATGATAAAACACTTCCCTGTGTCCCGTATGATTTTGCCATTTTCATTTATCTTCGTTGATCTATCTCTTCGCAATGTCTCTTCTGAGCTGCCTCTTCCTATACCTCTTATAATCTGTCTCTTCTCTGTGTCTCTTCTGATGTGCCGCTTTCGTGTCTCCGGAGATCTATCCCTTTCCTGTGTCTCTCGTGATCTTCCGGGATCCTATGTTCTTCCTCTTGTCTGTATCCTATGTTCTTCCTCTAGTCTGTATCCTATGTTATTCCTCTAGTCTGTATCCTATGTTATTCCTCTAGTCTGTATCCTATGTTCTTCCTCTAGTCTGTATCCTATGTTATTCCTCTAGTCTGTATCCTATGTTATTCCTCTAGTCTGTATCCTATGTTCTTCCTCTAGTCTGTATCCTATGTTATTCCTCTTGTCTGTATCCTATGTTCTTCCTCTAGTCTGTATCCTATGTTCTTCCTCTAGTCTGTATCCTATGTTCTTCCTCTAGTCTGCATCCTATGTTACTCCTCTAGTCTGTATCATGTTATTCCTCTTGTCTGTATCCTATGTTCTTCCTCTAGTCTGCATCCTATGTTCTTCCTCTAGTCTGTATCCTATGTTCTTCCTCTAGTCTGCATCCTATGTTACTCCTCTAGTCTGTATCCTATGTTCTTCCTCTAGTCTGTATCCTATGTTCTTCCTCTTGTCTGTATCCTATGTTCTTCCTCTAGTCTGTATCCTATGTTATTCCTCTAGTCTGTATCCTATGTTATTCCTCTAGTCTGTATCCTATGTTCTTCCTCTAGTCTGTATCCTATGTTATTCCTCTAGTCTGTATCCTATGTTATTCCTCTAGTCTGTATCCTATGTTCTTCCTCTAGTCTGTATCCTATGTTCTTCCTCTAGTCTGTATCCTATGTTATTCCTCTTGTCTGTATCCTATGTTCTTCCTCTAGTCTGTATCCTATGTTCTTCCTCTAGTCTGTATCCTATGTCCTTCCTCTAGTCTGTATCCTATGTTATTCCTCTAGTCTGTATCCTATGTTACTCCTCTAGTCTGTATCCTATGTTATTCCTCTTGTCTGTATCCTATGTTCTTCCTCTAGTCTGTATCCTATGTTCTTCCTCTAGTCTGTATCCTATGTTCTTCCTCTAGTCTGCATCCTATGTTACTCATCTAGTCTGTATCCTATGTTCTTCCTCTAGTCTGTATCCTATGTTATTCCTCTTGTCTGTATCCTATGTTATTCCTCAAGTCTGTATCCTATGTTATTCCTCTAGTCTGTATCCTATGTTCTTCCTCTAGTCTGCATCCTATGTTACTCCTCTAGTCTGTATCCTATGTTATTCCTCTTGTCTGTATCCTATGTTCTTCCTTTAGTCTGTATCCTATGTTATTCCTCTAGTCTGTATCCTATGTTCTTACTCTAGTCTGCATCCTATGTTACTCCTCTAGTCTGCATCCTATGTTATTCCTCTTGTCTGTATCCTATGTTATTCCTCAAGTCTGTATCCTATGTTATTCCTCAAGTCTGTATCCTATGTTCTTCCTCTAGTCTGTATCCTATGTTCTTCCTCTAGTCTGTATCCTATGTTATTCCTCTTGTCTGTATCCTATGTTATTCCTCTTGTCTGTATCCTATGTTACTCCTCTAGTCTGTATCCTATGTTATTCCTCTAGTCTGTATCCTATGTTATTCCTCTAGTCTGTATCCTATGTTATTCCTCTTGTCTGTATCCTATGTTATTCCTCTTGTCTGTATCCTATGTTACTCCTCTAGTCTGTATCCTATGTTATTCCTCTAGTCTGTATCCTATGTTATTCCTCAAGTCTGTATCCTATGTTATTCCTCTAGTCTGTATCCTATGTTCTTCCTCTAGTCTGTATCCTATGTTATTCCTCTTGTCTGTATCCTATGTTATTCCTCTTGTCTGTATCCTATGTTACTCCTCTAGTCTGTATCCTATGTTATTCCTCAAGTCTGTATCCTATGTTATTCCTCAAGTCTGTATCCTATGTTATTCCTCTAGTCTGTATCCTATGTTATTCCTCTAGTCTGTATCCTATGTTATTCCTCTTGTCTGTATCCTATGTTATTCCTCTTGTCTGTATCCTATGACCTTCCTCTTGTCTGTATCCTATGTTCTTCCTCTAGTCTGTATCCTATGTTCTTACTCTTTTCTGCATCCCATTATCTGCCTCTTCTTTATCTCTCCTGGGATCTGCTTCTTCTCTATCTATCTCCCAAGTGTCAACTAATGCGTGTGAATGTATTTCTCCCCTACCTACAAGTACAAGTTAAAGTTGCTTCTTGTATCTTTAACAGTTATCTTTTATCTGTTGGAGTATATCCATGCACTCCGGACAAATCCATAGGTGCTCAGACCCCCCTCCCCCAACATATGCATCATCATCTGGCAGCTAACAGTGCCAGTTCTGTGTTGGTTTATGAATCCTTTCGTTCTCCCGATGTGTCTCTCATGTCTGGCCGTGCCAGTTCTTACTCCCGAGTCTCTCTTTAACTACTGAACCCAGACGTTAGATCACACCACTTGCTATCTTCATATCAACAGGAGGCTGCCATTATCGTTAACCCTTTCCGTCTCTACACATGGTGACAGTTTAATATCCTCTTCCTAGTCCATCTGTTGATAGAATTCTCAATGTCGACGTTGCACTTCCATTTTCGGCGTTTATTTTTCCCGAACGCGCATTTCTTCGGGATATGTAATATTTTTATGTGCGCAGTTTATAATAGTTTGTGTGTCGACGATTGTTATCTTAAGTAGTTCTCTGTGCATTCCTAGTTGACTTACTAATGTAATATTTGTCATTTCGTTTCACGGGAATAGTCGGCATTTTCAGTTTCTCTGTGTTAGCTGTTCCATTGTGTATTTATATAGAAACACGAAAACCAAAACAATTAAAAACATTTTTAAACAACTATAAAAAAAAAAAAAAAAAAGAAACATGAAGACCAGAAAAGCGAGTAACACCGTCTTTAGGTAAATGACCTGAGAGACGAGGAGTGCTTTATAACCTTATCATTGCAAGATTTATGCAAGTAAATTAAGAAAGCCAAAACGCAGCGACCAAGAGTGGACGGTGGACAGGAGAAGAGAGTCCCTCCACCAAGATCAGCTATCGAGCCGGGACAAGATACCAGAGAAGACCAAGAACATTCGAAGACAGACCAAGACGGGGAATAGACGAAACCTCAGGAGGACAACAACTGGTTAAAAATTCCCTGAAGGGGAAAAGAACCACCATGAGATGGGACGGGACCACAACTACACCAGTCCTTACAAGTGTGCGACTCTGACCAGACATGAAAAGCCACCAAGTTTGAAACTCACTAACAGACAGAAAACACCCAGGAAGCGAAATCACAGCCCTATCTATGCAAGAAGAAATACGAGATACACTTTAATTGCCCCAATTATAACCGAGCGAAAACACGATGGTTGAACGGGGCCGAAACATATTTTCTCAAAACTTGGATTGGATTGGATTTGTCCAGACTGTAAGGTGCACTCTGTATATGCAGCTTGCCTTATATGGATAGACCAATCAGCTGTCGATGGGGAAGAGGTAAATATCACATGGGTGGCTTTTACTTCCCAGAAAATTGTCCCGTACCCACTTTAAAGTGGATGGACCTGGAAGCCAAAGTTCGATATAACGATATAAGTTCCCGCGTCGATGGGGGACTCAAACACATGAACACTGGGTCGACTGCTAGGCAAGCTAGCTACTGCGCGGCTGCGAATCCCAGAGTATAACAGAGAATGCATTCAACTAAATAAAGAGGAGATCAGGCCTCAACATTGGAGAACGATCAATGAATAACACCTGACACACAGATGTCGCCCAGATAAAGGATAACAGTGTAGACGTGGGAGCACGGACACAACTGTGAATGTGCTCAACACAGGCAGGTCGCACGTGTGTTACCGGGGCCCCAAATGGGGAAATAAAGACCAGCAATGTTGAAGATGTCGTGTCATGAAAGGCGGTTAAAGCGCGTTGGTCTGAAACTGGCGATCTCACACTGTAGAAAATATATCAGGTAACATACAAGCAGCCATGAACTGGCCTAAAGAGGGGTTGGCGTGCTGGCTGTGGGACTTTACTCTAGTAGGAAACAAGAAACAGAAGAAGGAGAAGGTGGAGGAGGAGGAAAAGAAGAAGAAGAGGAGGAGGGAGGAGGACATAGGGAGGAGGAAGCAGATGAAGAAAAATAGGAGGTGGAGGAAAGGGGAAGAAGAAGAAGAAGAAGAAGAAGAAGAAGAAGAAGAAGAAGAAGAAGAAGAAGAAGAAGAAGAAGGAGGAGGAGGAGGAGGAGGAGGTGGAGGAGGAGGAGGAGAGGGGACTCACAGATCGATGCTACTCTTGGCCTGTGTGTGTATGTGAATAGTCCGTCTGTGCGATTTAGCCGGCTCCGTGGCGAAGGGATGACGGACACAATTCGTAATCCCGAATATCCACATTCGAAACACAGCTTTTGGTGATTTGGTAGCAGACCGAATTACATTTTTTTTTAATGAAATGGTATGGATGCCGGTCGTTCAGTAAGCAATGGCAAACTACTGAACGTAAACTTGCCCAGAATCACAAACTGCTAAAATATGCTAGGGTTGACTGCTACGTCCTGTAAAGGATATGCAACAACTTTTTTTTTAAATAGTGGTGACTGTAGTAGCTGTAGTTGTTGTTGTTGTGCTGACGGCATAATGATGCTGCCTACAAATAAAACAAATATTATGCATATAGAATTCTATCTACAACCTCACACAGACAAGAATGGGTCTTCTCATGTGTGACTGCTGTCTATGTGTGTATTTCAGTTGCGTCGGACAAGATGAACATCAAGTGTGTTGTGGTAGGCGATGGGTGAGTACTAACATTGGTTCGCCCCTGGAGATTGCAGTTATACAGTTAGAATGTACATGTTTAACTTGCTGGATCATCATCATCATGTTTCACTCACTCACTGGCACCTTACCGTCTTCTTGACAGACTATAATTTGTTACATTGTGACTCAAAAATGTCATAATAACTACAATCCATGGCGGATGACCAGGGATTGAGTTATACCCCAATATAACACAAAGCCTGGGTTGAATTGTAGAGACCATGTGTTGTTACCCATGCAGCATGATCCCTCTCTCGGCCTGCCTAGTTTACTCCAGAGTAAAGGAAACACCAATACATCTGAAATAAGGCAAATTGGATCGGCAAAGCATTGCTCTAATTGTCCGCCTGTCGTAACTTCGATCCTAGATCAGTTTCCAGCCAAGGCTTAGGGCCTGGTCTGTCCCTGCCATGACATTTCCTCTTTTTGTTGTATTTCCCCGCACTATATTAAACCGTTAGCACAATGTAGGGTGTCGGATTTGGGAATCAGATCGAGTTATAACTTAATATTCCACCACATATTAACACACACATTACCTGAAGAGACTTGTAAAATACAGGATTTGTATATAAGACATACCGTTCTTAATCAGGACTTGTATAGTCTGAAGTACTGGGGCCACAATATGTGGAGTTTGGCAGGATTCTTATAATATTCTTTTTGCCACTTAAAATGGTGCACGGGTGTGCTAGGAGTTGAGGGAGAATAGATGCACGACACCACACGCCATGTCCTTGGTAGACTTCCAGTGTGTGTTCCCGGTCCAACACACTGGCGAAATGACAAGCTGTTGACGCTATTTCACATAGATGAACGTGTTTCCTGTTCCCCCATTGGACTTGAATGAAACGACATGTCAAGTTGGCGCTGACAACACGGCCGCCGTAACACAGCGAACATGCCTATCCTAGTTATCCTTGCCTAGAATGATGTCATAATGAGTCGTTTGATAATTTTCTAGGGTTATTATAGCCTGTCTCCTTGGCTAAGAACTTGTGGACGCTATTCGTAAGCCCCTTTACCCGCGTTCGAAACTCAGTTGCAACCAATGTGGCAGCAGACTGCGTCGCGCTGGGTTTTAACGTGTTGGTAAGGGAGCTGGTAGATCAGACAGCAATGGCAAACTACAGAACGTAAACTTGCCAAGACATCACCAACATCAGTAAAATGCTGGTATTGACAGCCATGTCCTGCAAATAGGATAGGGGGGGGGGGGGGGGTCAGTTATTATAACATCAGATATAGAAGATACACAATAGAGATACATAAGAGAATATGGCAAGCAGAAGCTACATTTCAGAAAATGAAAGGTATCTTATGCAATAAGTCACTATCATTTAATGTAAGAAAGAGAGTGCTGAAATACTATATTGATCATGTTTTGCTGTATGGCAGTGAACCTTGGAGTGTAAATGAACAAATTAGGAAGAACTTGGAAGCAACAGAGATGTGATTCCCGAGACGAATATTTCAAATTTCTTGGACTACCAGAGTAACTAATAACGATTACCTGAAAGAAGCTAATGAAACTAGAATAGTATATACAACATTGAGAGTGAGACAAACAGCCTTATTTGGTCATGTGATGAGAAGAGAGGCATTGGAGAACATCGTGATAACTGGATAGATCAAGGGGAAGAAAGGCAGGGGCAGACCAAGAAAAATGATGCAGGATGGATTGAGACGGTGGCATGAAGGAATATCATCAGTAGTGTTGATCCAGAACAACAAAGACAGAGATCTGTGGAGAGACATGGACGCCAACGCCCGCTGACAAGGCACTTGATGATGATAATGAAACTCCACACCCACGTTTCAGTCACTCCCGAGGATGTTTTGGGTAGGGGAGAGGGCGGGGATGGGTTCGTCCTTTTCTCATGACATGCCCAAAGAAAATGGGCTATCATCATCATCATCATCATCATCATCATCATCATCATCATCATCATCATCATGTGCCGTACCAATAGGCGTGGGCGATCATGTTTCACCATCTTACACGAACAGCAGAGACGGTGGTCAGCTCCGTGTTCTTGTCTCTACCGCACCAAGTGGCCAATCGATCTAGTTATTTACTTCCTTGCCTTCTCCTTGTTCTTTTCCCCTCAATCTCGCCAGTTGTCACCATGTTCTTTAATGTATTTCTTCTCATAACGTGTCCAGAAAATTGGGATTGTCTACGTCTTATTTCTCTAATCAGTTTACGGCTTTCGTCTGCTTCTTGTGGGTAGATTGATTGATTGATTGGTTGGTTGGTTGATTGATTAGTTGGTTAGTTGTGAATCCAACGAAACCTAAGCCTTACCGCTTATCTCCGATGTATGGACTGTCAGGTGGACTGAGCCACAACAAGGGCAGTATCTCTAGAAGTCAAGCTGTTAGCTAGACATTCTTCCTACCCAGCCCCAGAACTATCCTGGGCTCTCCAAAGTCAGAACCAGCTGGCTGTGCCAAGTCTGACGTCTGCCGAGAGACAGACCATCTTTGGAATGCTGACCAATATTAACAAGCTGACATTTGGGAAGCGAGATTAACCAGACTAACTTTCAACTTGGTTTTAAATCTTTCTTCGGCTCTTCAAGCTCGTTGTGACAGATTTCACTTCTGAGGAGAGGCATGACCATCTCTGAAACCCTGACCAATCTTGAAAAGCTGGCATCTGGGAAACGAGGATATTGATGAGACTGCCTTCCGACTTGGTTTCAACGCTTTCTTCGGCTCTTCAAGCTGGTTGTGTCAGGATTCACATGTGAGGAGAGACGTGGCGGTCTTTGGAACTCTGGCCAGATTTGGGATGAAGTTTGTGTATAAGCGGCACCACCCAGAGGTGCTCAGGAAGCAACTGTAGTGTAGTCGCTAGACGCTGGTCTGCTGACTTGGTGGTCATAGATTTGAATCCACATCAGGGTGGATTCGCAATTCCAAGACACATTAGGGTGGATTCACAATTTCCAGACACATCAGGGTGGATTCGCAATTTCTGGCCACATCGAGTCAAGGGATCGAAATCTGCTGCAGATGATTTGGAAGCAGACAGCCTTGCGATGATTTCCACAGTAAGAGCGGCGGTCGTTCAGAAAGCAGTGGCAAACTGCTGAACGGAAATTATGCCTGGTAAATCACACACGTCATGAAAGTTTGGAGAGAACAATCATGGATGAGTACATGCCTGGGAAGAGGGTAAAAGGAAGGCTGAAGAGAAGATGGGTGGAGGATGTGGCAGATGATCTCCAGATGGGTGTATCGGACGCGGGACATCTTGCTTGTGATCGAGAGGTTTTCCGGAAGGTTGTTATAGGAGCGAGGTTCTGCAAAGGCATGATACTAAATGAATGAATAAAATCACAAAAAGGACATATTTTTAAAATGCTGGAGATGATTGCGACGTCCTGTAAAGGACATGCAACTTTTAACTCGCTTACCTTTAAAGAATTGAGTACAAGAATGCGTTCATTTTTTATCGTCTTTCATCATCTTCAAAGTGTTGACTAAATGAGTGTGTACATTATTTAAATTGTCTTCCCTTACATTCAATCAATCAATCAGGTGCCGTCTCCACAATGAAGGTTGGCTGCAATGGATCTCCAACATTGTCTGTCTCTCGCCCTGACAGTGCATTCTTTCAGGCTGAAGTTCGTCCATCTCTTGATGTTATCCTCCCACTTGTATCGTTGTCTACCTCTTGCTCGCTTGCCCTCAACCTTGCCTTTCAGTATGGTTTTTATAAGAGTATCATGGCTTTTAAAGTGGCCGAAATATTTCACTTCCCTCCTCTTTATTTCTTTCATCAACTCTCTCTTCATTCCCAGTTTTTCTAGAACCTGTGCAGTTTTGATTGTGTTTGTTTCGTCTGTATATCCACATCACCAGGGCTTCTATGCGACTTTCTAGTTGCTTGTTCAATGTCCAGGCTTCCACGCCAGACAGTAGCGTTGAATATACGTAGCATTTGACTATTCTCATTTTTAATGCGTTATTAATCTCTCTAGATGTTAAAACTGATTTCATGCCGTTGAAAGCTAGTTTAGTTTAGTTTAGTCGATGGATCAACATCACGGCACACGGGTGTAACCCATAAGTGCTTCGTTCTACTCCTAACTCAAACCTGAGTTTGGAGAAACTCAGCTCAGTGCACGAACTCCGTAGCACCGGTGAGGATCCTGAAAATACTTTGGGTAGATTTTTAACTTGAAATTTTGCACGGGCAGCGCCGTTAGGCTACTCTTTTTCGATTTCCAACTGCCAATGGATTTTTTACGTGCGCAACAATACACACGGGCGTCCGATCTCACTACCCAGGGGAAATTTTATTACTGGAGGTCCACGTGAAAAAATCCCGGTCCTCACCGGGGCTTGAACCCGGGACCTCCAGCACTCGAGGCGGACACCATACCTCGAGACCACGTAGCCCCCCGTGGAAAGCATTTTTGACAATTCCTATTCGTTTTTTTTGTTTTTAAATTTCTATTTCACTTTTGCCATCATCTTTTATTATATTTCCAAGATAGGAAAAACGTGTTATTTGTTGTAGTATCTCCCCGTTTACTGTGATGTTCATTGATGACTTTTTCTTTCCACTGCTAATTATAATAGTTTTCGTTTTTTGGATGTTAATATCTAAGCCACATTCTGCACAATGCCTATTTACTTGTTCCACTAGGGCTTGTAACTCTTGCTCGCTTTCTGCTAGTAACACGGTATCGTCAGCATACCTAAGATTGTTTATGATTCTTCCTTTGATGTTAAGTCCAGGCATTTCGACTTGTTTAAAAATTCTTCCTGTGTATAGGTTGAAGAGGCTTGGGGACAGCACACATCCCTGCGGTACTCCTCGTTTTATCTCTATAGGCGACGAATAGTTATTTCCGCATCTAATAGACGCCACTTGTTCCCAGTACAAGTTACTAATAAGTCTGATGTCCCTTCCGTCTTATCCTTTATCTTGAAGGCATGTAATTAGTATTATAGTTCATGTTGTAGGCCTACTCTATCGAAAGCTTTCTAGTAGTCTATGAAACAAACATATATACCTTACTAAACTTCTATATATTTTTCAATTAACATCCTCAAACAGATAATTGCTTCTCTGGTGCCTCTGTTTTTGCGGAACCCAAATTGTTCTTCAGCTACTTCCTCATCTATTTTATGTTGGATTCTTTCTTGTATGACCTTGAGTAGTATTTTAGTTATGTGACTCATTCAGCTAATAGTTCTGTAATCCTCACAATCAACAGCTCTTGGCTTCTTCAGTAGTGTAATGAAAATGGATATTTTTCAAGTCCTTGGGGATGTACCCAGTATTATATATATATATATATATATATATATATATATATATATATATATATATATATATATATATATATATATATATATATATGCCCTCTAAAAGTACTGGAGAGTTTTGGTCATAGACCACAACTTTATGAAGGGAAAATCCCAACTGCACCTCCCCGTGATAGAGGATGGAGACACACCACGGTGTGGCTAACACAACTCTGGGGACCGAGTATCCACCGGAAAAAGTGGACAACTCTGCAGCTGAGCAGAGCAGGGCACTCACATGTCCTTACAGTCGGAAATGGCTGTCAAAGGCAGAGGTAAAAAAAAACACCATGTGAATGTGGAAGGCAAGGGGAAACCACCACATTATCTTCCCAAGACTTCATGGCAAAACATATATCAAAGTTAGTGAAGGACGTTAATGGCTGTCTTAGGGCATCCTCGTCCGGTAGGGACAGTCATGGGCCACAGGTGACACCAGACCGTCATCCAGCTACTGATGGCAAAATCTTAACTAAAATAAATAAATTTAGAGTAGGAACATGGAATGTTAGGACATTAAATGAGCTAGGAAAGTTGACCAATGTTCTAAGAGAGATGGATAGCATGAAAATGAATATACTAGGCGTTAGTGAGATGAGATGGAAGGGATCGGGCAAAATTATAGCTGACAATCACACAATAATTTATTCTGGAGGGGATACACATGAAAAAGGTGTAGGAATAATATTAGACGAAAAAACAGCCAAGTCAATTAATGGATACTGGTGTATTTCAGATAGAGTTATTATGGTAAAAATCAAAGGCAAACCAATAGACATAAATATTATACAAGTATATGCACCAACAGCAAGCAGTAGTGAGGAAGAAATACAACACTTTTACGACGAAATAGAAATGGCGATGGCTCAAATTGGATCACAAGAAATAAAGATAATACTTGGTGATTTTAATGCAAAAATAGGAAAGGGAAAAATGGAGGATGTAGTGGGGAATTATGGTTTAGGTACAAGAAATGAAACAGGGGAAAAGCTAATAGAATGGGCAAATATCAATGATATGATAATTGGAAACACATGGTTTAAGCACCATAAAAGACGACTGTACACATGGATAAGCCCTGATAAGAAAATACGCAACCAAATTGACTACATACTAATTAATAAAAGATTTAGAAATGCTTTAATTAATGTAAAGACAATGCCTGGTGCTGACTGTAATAGTGATCATGTACCACTATGTGGACAAATAAAAGTAAGATTAAAGAGAGGGAAAAAAATGGTTAAGAACATGAGACTTAATAAAGAGGTTCTGAAAATAGATAAAGAAATGCAAGAACAATACAGAGTGACTGTGAAAAATATGTACAATGCAATAACTAAAATACAGAGGATAGATGAACAATGGGAAATGTTAAGGGACTCCATTCATCAAACTAGCAAAGAAGTATTACCGAAGAGAGGCAAAATAGCTAAGAAAAAATGGATGAATGAAGATATCTTAAAACTGATGGACAAAAGAAAACAGAGTAAAAATGACAAACAAGAATACGCTAAGATAAATAAAGAAATAAAAGATAAATGTGGGAAGGCTAAAGAAAGTTGGTTAAACGAGCAATGCAAAATAATTGAATTAAATTCCATTAAAGATACAAAAAATATGCACAGACAAATCAGTGAGCTTACAGGAAGAAAAATAAGAATAAATACGGGGTGTTTGAAATCAAAAACAGGAAAGATAATATTAGAGGAAGATGCTATAATGAAGAGGTGGAATGAGTATATAAGAGAATTATATGAAGGAGAAAGGGAAGAATTAACAGAAGATAGTAACTTAGAAGGTCCACCTATTCTGAAAGAAGAAGTCGCTGACGCTATGAAACGTATGAAGAAAGGAAAAACAGCTGGGCCAGATGAAATCACAATAGAAGAATTAGAAGTATTGGGAGAATTTGGAGTAGATATATTAACCAAAATGTTGAATGATATTTACAGCAGTGGATATTTACCCAGTGATATGCTGAAATCTGTATTTATAGCTATACCAAAAAGACCAGGAGCAATTGATTGTGAAAATTTTCGTACAATTAACCTTATAAACCATATCACTAAGCTTCTACTCAGAATCATAATGAGAAGAACCAAAAAGAAAATAAAAATGGAAATTAGTGAAGAACAGTATGGATTTGTGGAAGGAAAGGGCACAAACAATGCAATTTATACATTACGGACACTAATAGAAAGGTCAATAGAGAAACAGAGAGACATATATTTGTGCTTCATAGATTATACTAAGGCATTTGATAAAGTAAAACATGATGAACTGATTAAAATGTTAGAAGATATCAACATTGATGGAAAAGATTTAAGAATAATAAAGAATATTTACTGGAACCAAGTAGCAGCATTTAAAATGGGAAATAAAGAGGGTAGTTACGAACAGATAAAGCTAGGAGTACGACAAGGGTGTGTCTTGTCACCAGATCTTTTCTCCCTGTATAGCGAAGTAATAATGAAAGAGATCAAAGAGATGCCAGGAATACTAGTTGGAGGTTATAATATAAATAATATACGCTATGCAGATGACACAGTATTGGTGGCGGATAATTCAACAGACCTACAACAATTATTAGACGTAGTAGTAACAGAGAGTGCAAGGAAAGGACTCTCCTTGAATATCAAGAAAACAGTAACAATGGTAATATCAAAGAAAATGGTGACACCAAAATGTGACATAGAAATAGAAGGGAAAATCCTTAACCAAGTTGATAATTTTAGATACCTAGGGACATTTATAACATCAGATGGAAGATGTACAACAGAGATTAGGAGCAGAATAGGGCAGGCAAAAGCCGCATTTCAGAAAATGAAGAGTATCTTATGCAATAAGTCACTATCACTGGATGTAAGAAAGAGAGTGCTGAAATGCTATGTAGAACCAGTTTTGCTGTATGGCAGTGAATCTTGGAATGTAAATGAACAAATTAAGAAGAAATTAGAAACAACAGAGATGTGGTTCCTGAGACGAATGTTGCGAATTCCTTGGACTGCCAGAGTAACTAATGACGACTGCCTGAAACAGGCTAATGAAACTAGAACATTATATACAACAATAAGACAGAGACAAACAGCTTTCTTCGGTCATGTGATGAGAAGAGAGGCATTGGAGAACATCGTAACAACTGGAAAGATCGAGGGGAAGAGAGGCAGAGGTAGACCAAGAGAAGTGATGCTGGGTGGATTGAGACGGTGGCATGGAGGAATATCAGCAGCAGAGTTGATCCAGAAAACCAAAGACCGAGATCTATGGAGAGCCATGAACGCCTACGCCAGCCGGCACGGCACTTGATGATGATGATGATGATATATATATATATATATATATATATATATATATATATATATATATATATATATATATATATATATATATATATATATATATATATATATATATATATATATAGTAGGCCTCTTTCAGTCCTGAATGACTATAGAGTTGTGCCGCTGGGGAGGTACCTGACAGCACCGCTGGTGACTGTATAGTCCAATGCCAGAGTGACAATCTCTGTCACAGTTTCCGTATCCGTAAGACGAGGCAGGTCCGGTAGTAAGTGACTGCGTTTTGAGCCTGTGCCGCCTATCCTCAGTTTGTTGGATCAGATTGCGCTCAGAGAGCACCCGTCCGTTTCGTACATGTCTTCTCCAGGAACATCTGTCTGTTGCAACTCTTTCCCATGTGTCTGAATCTTCTTCTTCTTCTGCGTTCATCCGGAGTTTTTTTTTCCCCGGACGTGATTGCGTTGTGCATGTTTACAGCAGAGCTGCGTTCTTGCGCCGTTAGGCCGACACATCCGACTTCTGCGGGCATTTGTTGACCGGGTTAACCTTCCCGGGACGTGTCTGGATCTATGCTAAGGGTTTTCATATCTTGTTTACACACATCCCTGTATCGAAATTGGGGTCTTCCGGTTGGCCTCTTTTCTGTGGCTAGTTCTCCGTATTGGAGATCTTTGGGAATACGTTCATCCTCCATTCGAGATACGTGGCCCAGCCAGCGGAGGCGTTTCTGCTTGAAGATGGAGTGCACTGTAGTAATATCTGCCCTTTCAAGCACATGTTTGTTTGTTATGTGGTCTTTCCATGATATGTCCAGGATACGTCTCAGAAATCTCATATGGAAGGAATTCAACTTTCTTTCCTGTCTTGAGTACAGGGTCCAGGATTCAGACCCATAGAGTAGTGTGCCAACAACACAAGCTTTATATGCTTGACCTTTTGTACGCTCTGTTAGTCTATTATTCTCCCAAACTCTTTAGTTACCCTGGAAAATGTTGTGGCTGCCTTTCCAATGCGTCTGTCGATTTCTGTCTCTAATGAACGATTATCTGATATTGTCGACCCCAAAAACACAAACACGTGAACGACCTTCAATTCATAATTAGAAATTTTAAATTGACGGAGGCGCACCAGCATCTTGTTCCATCACCTGTGTTTTATTTAGGCTAATGGTGAGCCCAAAGTTTTTGCAGGCGGCTACAAAAGGATCTATGAGCCTTTGGAGATCTTCTGCTGTATGAGTAGTCAGTGCTGCATCATCTGCAAAAAGTAGTTCTCTTACGCATCTTGATCTTATTTTGGTCTTTGCCTTGAGTCTTGATGCGTTAAAAAGTTTGCCATTAGATCTTGTATGGAGGTATATGCCTTCAGTGGCAGTCCCAAATGGCTGCCTTAAGAGAACGGCGAAGAAGATACCAACAAGTGTAGGAGCAAGCACGCAGCCCTGCTTTACTCCACTGCTGATGCTGAATGACTGGGATGTTTAGCCGTCAAATAAAATCGTACCCTGCATGTTTTCGTTAAATGATTTCACGAGACTAAGAAGGGTGTGTGGACATCCTATCTTTTCAAGGACCTTAAAAAGGCCGTTTCTGCTCACGAGGTCAAATGCCTTTGTGGGGTCGATGAAGGCAATATATAATGGCTTCCTCTGTTCTCTGCACTTCTCTTGGAGCTGCCGGCGTGAGAAAATCATACCGATGGTGGACCTGTTGGGTCTAAATCCTCGCTGTGATTCGGGGTAGATTCTTTCAGCAAGAATGTGTAGCCTTTTAAGGATTACTCGAGCAAAAGTCTTGCCTGTAATGCTGAGTAGGGAGATGCCGCGATGGATGTTGCAGTCGCTTCTGTCGCCTTTGTTTTTATAAAGGATGACGATGTTTGCGTCTTTCATATCTTGTGGTACTGATTTGTCTTTCCAGCAGAGCTGAAATATTGCATACAGTTCTGGCATGATTGTTTCTTTGCTACATTTTAAAATTGCAGGTGGTATACTATCTTTTCCAGGTGTTTTGCCGGATTTGAGAGAGTCTAGTGCTTCGCTGATTTCTGTGAGGCAAGGTTCGTTATCCAGGGCATGCATGGCAGGCTGTTGATCGATGGCTTCCAGGGCTTCTTCGCTGACAGTGTTATCCACTGAGTATAGCTCTGAGTAGTGTTCTACCCAGCGATCCATTTGTTGCGCTCGATCTTTTATGATTACCCCCTCTGCTGATCGTAAAGGGGCCATCTTATTTTTAGATGGACCGACCGTTTGCTTGATGCCCTCGTACATTCCTCTTATATTTCCAGTGTCTGCACAAGTTTGAATTTGAGCAGAGCGCTGTAGCCAGTACCCGTTCGCACATTTTCTTGCCATCTGTTGTACTCTGTTTCTGGCCATTCGCAATGCCTGCAATGTTTTATCTGAAGGTGATGTTTTATACACTGAGAATGCATGTCTCTTTATCTCCAGGACTCCGAGCATCTCTTCAGAGTGTGCTTCAAACCAGTCGGTTGACTTAGTTTGCTTCTTGCCAAATGTTGATAGAGCTGTATTGTAGATGGTATCGCGAAACTGACTCCATCTCTCGGTGGCAGTTCCGTTTGTGGGGCCAGGCAGAGTATCCGCTAGAGCCAGCATGAATTTGTTGACCTTCTCTTTGTTTTGGGTGCCACTGGTGTCAATGCGTGGTCTTCCTTCTGTTCTGTTTCTATAGATTCTCTTGGGCTTTATCTTCACCTTGCTGGAGACGAGTGAATGGTCGGTGTCGCAGTCAGCACTATGATAGCTGCGAGTCAGCCGTACACTGCGGAGATTGCTGCGTTTAGTGAGCATCAGGTCGAGTTGGTGCCAGTTCTTTGATCTGGGGTGCCTCCATGACCCTTGTGGTGAGGTTTCGTGTCAAATAAGGTATTAGTCACGCACAGATTGTGGTGGCTGCAGAATTCCAAGAGACGTTGTCCATTGTCATTGATCTTCCAAACCCCAAACTGTCCTAAACATGAAGGCCAAGATTTGTAGTAGGAGCCAACCCTGGCAAAATCCCCCAGGATAAAAAGATGTTGTTTCTCTGGTGTTTCACTGACTTCTTTGCTAAGGTTGTCATAGAACTTGTCTTTAGATTTTGATGCTGCAGTTAGTGTTTGGGGCGTAAATGCTTATAATACAAACTGGGCCTTCCTCTGTCTGGAGTTGGAGCTTCAGTATTCTTTCAGTGCCATCACTTGGTGGTATGATGGAATTAAACAGCTTGTTTCTGATAGCGAAGCCAACTCCATGCTCCCTGGTCTCTCCGCACGGCTTGCTATGCCAGTAGAAAGTGAAACCCCTCTCCTTGATGTTTCCAGATTCTCGGAGTCTGGTCTCTTGCAGGGCAACAATGTCTATCCCCAGTCTGAGTAGTTCATTGTTTATAACTGCAGTTTTGCGGGCATCCACAATCTCGTTTAGATCGTCTGAGATGCCAGGGGTCATGGTTCTTACGTTCCATACTCCCAGCCTTAGGGCCGGTTGTTGTTGTTGTTGTTTTTTGGTTTTTTTGCTAGGTGTATAGATTGCGCTCCACGTGTCAGGATTTTCCCCTAAGCTCCACACACCCTCAGGAGCAGATGAACCGTGGCGAGACAACACCTTATTGACTGGGGGATGCCCAGCTTAGGCGGGCAGTAGCTGTCTAGTGAGATACGATGATCTCTCCCACCGTCAGAAGTAGCCCCTGGCGCCTTGCTCTACGCCAATCGAGCATTAAGACTTATAACCGGCAAATGCTGCTTCCCGTGTTGTGTCACCGCTTTACGCGGTGCTGAAGTGAACTCTTCAGGGCACAAGCCTGGGCAATGGAAATCGGAGAACCAGCTGTTGCTCAGTAGCAAGTTGCCCCTCTCCACGTCGCCGATGTTGACCAAGGGAAGGCCGTAGCCAATGTAACTTGGCATCAATGCCGTCGCTCGCAGGAGTTGTCAGAACTATGTTGTTTACAACATGGAACTGCCTTAGGGACTCCATCTCCGGATTTGTTCTCAGGGTTTACTCCCGAAGCCTTTTCCATATGTGTATACCCGCAAGGCAGCGGAGGTTTGAGATTTAGAGTTCCCTTTCTTAGAAGAGATACCAACCAAGCTGACGAGCCTCTTTTGCCCGGGAATCAATAAGGAGGGAAGTCTACCATTCTCCCTTCCTGGCAGTGGCCATACTGATCGGATGACCGTAGCCATTGTCTCTACTGAGAGATCCTCTGCCCACCGTCACTGACTTGAAACCATAACCAACAACTATCTGTCGGCTGCTCCCAAGTCCAATCCACCACCTGCTCAATGGCTGCACGTTACCCTGTGGGGAGGGGGTGGGGCTAAACGGGTACTCCACCTTGCCCAAGGGTGTCCCGTAGGCTAGCGGATGGAAGGAGGCACATTACCTCTCCTTTGATAGGGGGTACCCCTATCCCGCATACATATATATATATATATCATTACATAATTTTGTGATTGTATCAATGCCAAAGCTGGATAAGGATTGTATCATCTCTGTTGTTATCTTGTCAGGACCTGCAGCCTTTCCTTCTTTCATCTTTTTAATAGACTTCTCTACTTCAGCCTTTAATATGTTTGGTCCATCTTGAGAATTATACAATGTTGGTTTATTGACCTTGCTGCCACAGAATAAATCTGCTGTGTACTCTGTCCATCTTTTTATTATGTCAGGGTTATCAATTATCATTTATAAATTGTTTCCTCTGATACAAACGTTTGCTGTTATATTATTGTTCTTCTTTGTAAAGCTTATTATCCATCCACCCATCATGTGCCATGCCGATAAGCATGGGCGGTCATTACTGCCATGTCACTCGATCACCAGAGTCGTGGATCAGCTCTGTGCTCCTGTCTCGATCATGCCACGTGGCCAAGCCATCCAAGTATTTACTTCTCGGTCTTCCCCTTGGTCTCTTCACTTCGATCTTGCCAGTTGTCACCAAGTTCTCCAAGTCATTTCTTCTCATAACATGCCCAAAAAATTTTGACTGTCTACGTCTAATGACTCTAATCAGTTTACGATCTTCATTTGTTTCTTGAAGGACTTGTTCATTGGTTTTTCTGTCTGTCCATGGTATTCTTTGCATTTTCCTCAGAAACCACATTTCCACAGCCATCAGCTGTTTTTCAGCTTGACTGCTTATTGTCCACTCTTCACATCCATACAAAAGTATAGGTTCTAGTTAGCATTTCAACACTCTTTTTCTCGTTTCAAGTGATATCTTTTATTGGTCAGTATGTTTTTCATTTTGCAAAAGGTTACCTTCACAATGGCAATTCTTGTTCTAATCTCTTCAAGGCATCTCCCATCAGATGTTATGACTGTGCCGAGATAAATGCTTCACTTGCTTAAGGATATTCCCATTTACTCGTATATCACATTGTGGTATTTCCTTCTTCCCAGTGACGAACATAATCTGTGTCTTCTTAATATTCAGTTCTAACCCTAGTTGTTCACTGTGTGCAATAACCGCATCTACTAAATTTTGCAGGTCCTGTTCATTGTCTGCAATCAAGACTATATCATCTGCATATCTAATGTTATTGATGTATCGTCCCCCAATGTTGATTCCATATCTTCTATGTGTCTGAAAAAAATATTCACTATACATGGAAAAAAAGATCTGTAGACATTACACATCCCTGTCTCACACCTCTTTTAATAGGCTGATATTGACCTACATTGTTGTCAATTCTGATGGCAGCTTGTTGTTTCCAACATATGTTTTTACAAGTCTGAGGTCTTTTCCATCAATTTGTAGATCTTCAAGCATTCTTATCATGTCTCACTTTATCGAAAGCCTTAGTGTAGTCAAAAAAGCAACGATATAGATCTTTGTTTACTTCAATAGAACGTTCAATTACTGTTTTCAGTATATACACAGCAATTACTGTGCCCTTGCCTTCTACAAACCAACATTGTTCTTCTCCTATTTCGGGTTGTATTTTCTTCCTGACTCTTTGTATGATAATTCTTAGCAGAATCTTCGTGATGTGGCTCATTATACTAATTGTTCGATGTTGATCGGATTCCAAGTCTCCTGGTTTCTTCGGGATTGCAATAAATATAGAATTACATAATTCAGGAGGTATATCTTCAGTATCGTATATTGCGTTCAGCAGACTGGTGACTTGGTCTACTCCATATTCTTCTAAGGCATTGATAATTTTTATTGTGATGTTATCTGTACCCGGGGTCTTGCCAGTTTTCATATGGTTAAGAGCATTCTAAACTTCCATCTTCAAAATTGATGGTCCTTCATTATTATTCCGAAGACCATATTGTTCTTCTCTTGTATCATCATAAATGTCTTTCACATAATCTGACCACGCATGTGAAATCTGATCGTTTTCTATTATGATTTTGCCATCTTTGGTTTTTAGGCAACCCGTTGATGTGTGTGTTCTTTCGTTAGTGATGTCATTAATTCTTTTGTGCATTAATTTGGTATTTCAGGTGTTGTGTTGGTTTTCAGTTTCCTTGCATTTTCATCAAGCAATGTTTCTTTTGCCTATTTGCATAGCTTCCTAATTTTCCTGTGAATCTCTTCATATTTTTCCTTGTTATTTTTGTTATTTCTTCTTACTTCCATGAGATTTAAGATGTCTTCCGTCATCCATTTCTTGCGTCCTATTATCTTTATTTTTGGGATGGTTGTTTCTGCAGCTTGGTTGACTGATTTCTTTAATATGTCCCATTGGTCACTAACGTCTTGAAATAATATTTCCATATCGGACAATGCATCGAATCAGTTCTTTACCTCTACGTTGAATTTAACTTTTATTTCCTCACTCTTCAGTGCCTTGTGGGATGTGGATTTTAATTCCTGAGAATAATTCGTTAAAATGTCTAGGGGGTATTATTGATTCTCTGTCACTGGTAAGAATGCAGGGTGATCAGGGATATTTACCACAAATCCCAGGAGGAAAGAGTTCCATCCTTGAAACAATGGCATCTGTGTGTAGGTTTCCCTTCCCACTTCATCACCCTTTAAATTAACTATAGATGCTAGAAGGATATTGATTGCTCACAATATATAAACAACCACTTATTGGACACCACATTTACTTGATGTACACAACACTTTTGGACAAACAGTTCAGGTATTAACTCAAGATCTGCAATTACATATATAGATGTGTAATAAACACTATGCATTTTCAGACAGGCATGGGAATGATATGCAGTATTACAACATATTACCCAGTGACCCCAGAAAAAAACAAGGTTATTACAAACAACACAACAACCACAAATTGGTTCTGCTAACTTGACTCATTGTACCTAGATAAAATCACATTGGTCTAGGTGCAGAAACCCAACATACATACATTTATTTCTGACACCATGTACAATTCTCATATTTAAAAATAATGAGTGGGTGTCAAAATATTATACATATATGTCATAACATAACCCTTTAGGTGTACACCATTATCACAAATACTGAAGTATTGGAAAGATCAGGTTGTGTGACAGTTTATTCCATGCTCAGTCTTCGTAGACTTAGATGGATAGGACATCTTAGGCGGATGGATGATGGTAGAATACCAAAGGATATCTTTTTTGGTGAATTACAGATGGGTAAGAGATCTCAGGGTCGGCCTCTACTACGATACAAAGATGTGTGTAAGCGGGACATGATTGATACAGGCATTGATAATGCACATTGGGAGCAAGTCGCCGCTGAACGTGTTGCATGGAGGGCAAATATCAGAAATGGAATAAAGTCAAAGGAGAAAATTATTGCAGAAAAGTCACACACCAAGCGTTTGAGACGTAAGATGGTGCATGATGGTGGAAATGACCACGTGTTCACATGCACCCACTGTGAACGGACATTTACAGCGCAAATTGGCCTTATCAGTCACACTCGCTACCGCCATAGTTAAAAGTTATTATGCCTTTTTAAAGCACAAACTATCGTCTGTCAAGACGGCAAGGTGCCAATGTGTACACCATTACCATGTAAAACAATCTTTACCCTTTTCCTGTCATTGAAGAAAACCACACTCATGAAAACAGTTGATACTAATAATTAAATTAATTAATTATAGTGTTCATTTAGGCGTTGCGGATGGGCATTCTTCTCCAGTGCAAAGCAGTTAATGTCCATAATTATCCGTGCAGAATTATACTCACAGTCATTTTCTACTCACAGTATGTCCACCGAAGTTGGCTGGCGAATGTTTCTAATCCATAATCCAAGAATAGAATTATACATAAGCACATATTCTCTCCATGAGACTGAATTTAAGAATACTCGGTTGCCATTTGGGTTGTGTTCCAATTGAAATTGATGCCTAGGTCTGTCATACTTTCAGGAGATGCAACTTAAGCTCTGCAGAAGGTTCTTCCCTATATCATCTTATCGATGAAAAGATGACGACTGTCCAACAGCTCGGTTTATGTTAACCGTTTCCCAATTTAGTTCAAAAGGCTTTGTCACACACCCGGTTCATGTTGATAGGCCATCCCACACTTGATGATGGGCAGTTAGGCTGACATGGGACCAGCATGGAGTTCTCATTCATTCCATTTCTGTGTAGAACATACAGTGGTGAATCATTCATTTGGTTTCATCTGAAGATTCTGCTGCAGGCATGTAACTGAAGAATATTACTCCACCACATATCCAGGTTTGCAAGCCATCAGGTGATTCCTTTGGTTGCAGGCGTAAAGGCATTTACTCATCTAGCTGCTTTCATATGGTTCTTTTGATGGTGTTCAGGTTTTGGACCTTGAGGTAATCTGGTGTAGTTATGGTTCAGATGTTCTGAAGTTGGTACATTTGTTTGTATTGGCTATAATGTTGTTTCAGTGTCTCTTCCCATTTGTTTGAGTTGGTGTTCATAGCTAGAACTTGGTGTTGCATGGCTGGAACCTTATGTTTGACTTTTGCAGCTGTGAGATGTTCTTTCGAAGACTTATCCATTGTGGATATTAACTTGGTAATCCAACCAACAGTTGAAGGTTACTCACTGTTGTTAGTTTTAGTAACTTGAAGAAGGATTGTCCCAGTTTCACTGACTTGGTTGAATGATGAGGCCATTGGTGATACTTCTCAGAAGTAACGCAAACGATACACTGTTGTCAGTACTCTGATGATCTTCATCTTTGTAGATTATTAGATCTTGAAGTCCATCCTGGATATTCCTACTAAAATAGGACTTAATCACTCACCCAGTCAGTTGTCTTCTAATTTATCTGTTGCTCGCTATGGAGCTATTGAGCGCCGCAGTAAACATTGAGGTATTGCTAGATCCAGACTATGGTTTGGACATTCACTTTATGGCTGTTGACCCAGGATCCAGTGTTAGTGATATAGTCCCACCAAATTCAACCACCACCTGCTTCTCTTCTATAGAAAAGGGATGACAAAGAATACAACACTAGCATTAACCTACTGTGTTATGATAAAAGGTTTACAACACAATTACAAACACATATACAAAACAACAAGGGGAGAAGGGGAAAGGAGTGGGTGTCCATGTTCCACTGTCCCTCATTGCTGAGTTGAGCCATTCTGACTCTTCATAGTGAGTAAGATATTTTCTCACTTATATTTTGTTCTGTTGTTACTGGGACTATTAGATGGGTGAAGTCATTCTGTCCATCCAACATGTTGATATTGTCTCTCTCATTACTTGAAGAGAATAGCCTATACAGAATACCTGTGGTTTCTAATGCCGCGTCTTCCTTTCGGCACTATAATCATCATTAGGTCAAGACTATTCAACCTTGGCTTCTTAAAGTACTGACAAACACATGGATTCTTACATCAACATCCTCTAATCCCAAGGTGCAACATTAAAATGTATCTTCCCACAGTAAAAAGTAACAATCAGAACAGAGAAAATTCTCATACCAAAAAAAAACATACATGTACATTTCTCTGATATTAAGTACATGATAATCATACATAATAATCATAATGATGATGCAGGGAGCCTAGGTTTTTGAATTATCTTCATGAACTAAAACATCCATTGTTTTCCCCCACTGCGTATAGCACATGAGGATAGTAATCGCTGTGATATGTTTTGCCAATGACTGCTATTATTCGGAGGGTATTTATAAGAATAACTTATGCCGCATGGTCCAGTCTTCTGAATATTGCAAGCAATTTATTCACATCAATCTTCGCTTCTGTTTCTACTACGGTGAGGCGATGCGGAGTGAATCCTATCCGAACATGCACTTACATCACGCGTTTAATTGTTCATGAATTTATATTCAACCATGGCCTGTCCCTAACACTATTTTATGAAATGATTATATGTTCACCCTCATATGGAGTGGTTACTAATCTGTTAACAAAAGAATGGTACTAAAATTTAGCACTATATTTCCAAGTTACAGATTATAATGTGGCAAAATATTTTATCCCCTGACTAAGTAAGAGTCAGGAATATGCGTAATCATTTGTATGTCCCCGCATGGATAAAACAAGTTCAGAGACATCCTTACCAGTGCATTTACACTACATAGGATATTTGAAGGTGGCAGACACCAGTTCTCTACTTGTGCAGTATGAAATCAAGAGTCTGCTCCTACATTGAGAAAATGTTTCTCTAAAGTCCAATCTCTACAGTACATAAATTATTTGCAGATTTCTAAGCATTGATAGGGATATATAGTTCCATTGCATAGAAGTTATTTTTCATAGGACTATGAAATTGGCAGAAACGAGTTTTCTTCTCTGAAGTATGAATCAGGAGTCTTTCCTAAATTGAAAAGAGTTTCTGACATGAGAGTTGATACTCTATGTACTACAGTACACATACTATTCATAGGTTATAAACACTATTTAGTTAGATATAAGTTCATAATGCCTATAAAAGATATTAACATAGGGATTTGAAGACATAGGAAAAATTACAGCGTGGCGCCCACCTGTGTTTCCTTAGTAAACATCATCCAGCCTGGTTTAAGAGAATTGTAACTAATTCTTAATTAAACATACTGGTCAATGTAATACATAAATATATCTTAATAATGTAGATAACATACCAATAGTTTGAAGAGAATCATGTTTTTAAGGCAAAATACCTTCTCCCCGAAGGGAAAGGTCGACTTTCTTGCGTGGTGTCTTGACTAGAAATGGCCGCTTCAGTCTTTGTTTTCCCCCTCGCCAGGATTGGCCAGATAAGGGAGAGAAAACAAGCCAAAATAAATTTAGCTGTGCCACGGTCAGTCTATCGCTGTTTTATTTTCTCCTACATTAAGTAAGTTACTTAAACAGTAATTGTAAGGGTTTGTTTATTTTTAAGGGAGTCCATAAATAGGAAAGGGTAAGGACGTTTTATTATACCACACGCCTCCCCAATTTAAGACATTTATTTCTTTCAGAAATTAAATGGTCGAGTAGTACTCTACAATTTCCGTCTTTACATTGACTCCCCTAGTATCCAATCCTTATTAATTTCTTGCATTACTTCCCTATGTTATATAATCAGAGCCACGTCCATTTTCTTTTAGTCACGACAACTGGCATAACCTTAAAGGATTATTTCTCTTTTAGTGAAAGAGTGTAGCACCCTCTCCACTGTTGTCAGCTATTGTTTGAAATATGAGTGTTTATCTGATAATTTGTTACTTTCCAGTACTGGTTTGTCTGCATCAAACCGACTTTTTGAAGCAATTGAGATATCATCATTAAGCTTGATTTCTCTCTCATTAGATTATCAATCTTGAGATTATGTTAAAACCGACGGTTAATTCTGCGTCTACTGATAGCATATTAAACTCGCCCGTCTCCCTATAAGTTAGACGTTTGTTTTAACTATAGATCTGATATTTAAAGGAAGCTAAATATGGTTCCTGTTGAATACATTTTCATCCAATACATCATGTGTTTGGGTTATTAGGCGAGTTATGGGATTTTCCGATCAGTTTTGATAACTACTGATTAGAGTGGTGTCCCTTTCTCTTGCGGGTTTTTCCCGAGAATCTCGTCTAACATGTAAACAAGGTCCAACTTTTCTAGATTTCCGTTCTGAACCGACTATTCCGGGGAACATGAATCTATCAGAAACGAAGTAATTCTTAGCTTACTCTCTCTCTCTCTCTGCTTTTCCTTCTAACCTAGATCTATTTTACGCTAGAATCCTTATTAGTAATTCTAACTTGATGTGTTTGAGTTTCACTCTGTATTTGTTGCTTTGGTGTTGAATTACGAGCAATTTTGCGTCGCTTGGCGTACATTGATCGTCGTCTACCTCCCTCCAGGTTTTAGGACTATTTTCAACTTAGCAACATACATTGTTATGTAGGTTCAGACGTATTGTCTCCTACCATATATAATCAGTTCAGTGAGAAGTTAAAAGCCCCTTTTTGTGATTCCTGTGATAGTCTTCCAGACAATCAAGTTGCTGGTTCACTTTCCAGTTATGGATGTGGGTTACTAGTTTTTGTAAAATTACTATTACATCTGTATATCCCTCTAATACTGGCGTCTCCTGAGTTGTGTCCTCAAGATAACAGGTAAGGTACTCTTAATGTTTCTCTCCAGTTTTGTTTTCGTCCGTTTAATACGTGGAAACTCTGGATTTATTTAGATTGACGAAGGTCTATCTTTGAACTGTTATATAATTTACTAGCTGGATTCCTGATTGAAATTCCTACTCTAGTAAATATCAAGCAATTCTTCAGCTATCTGCTCCAATTTGCTTGGTTTTTACACAGCTATATTCCATTTTTCTAGCATGGGTTCACTGTATAAGTTTTAGGCGTTTCCCCTGTCTTCACGTCAAGGAGTTCGTCCTATTTATAAACAGCATCTATTTCAAGAGTTGTTTATTTAATTGTTGCTTTTACTGATTCGTATCAGTTATTTAAGCTAATCTCTGTTAGTCTGGATCTGCTTTCACATATTTAATGCTGGCATATAATCCTAGTCAGAACTGAGATGTAGAAATCTGTTTCGTCTTGCGACTGATTTCTGATTAATCTACCTTTTAGTAGGCTTCGAGCATTATCTAGAATTTAGTTACTCGGTTAGTTTTAAAGAAAATACAATTGAGTCGCGCGCCTCTATTGTACCACTTATTTTTGCCCTTCTTAATTCTTCCCTTATGAGAATATTAATGTTAGTTAGGCAATTATTGAAATAACTTTACGTAAGCTAATCGCTAACTAAAAGCTGTTTCACTCCTCTTTTTGATGAGGACTACTCATAGTGAACATTTCACTTAATGAGATTAAACTGTAAATTTCAAAGCTAAGGAGCCAATTTTCTGAAATGTTTAGTCTCTTACTAGAGACTAGCACAGATTTTTTCCGGTATCTCCTGAAGTTCATTTGAAATTCCAATTTATATAGTTAATTCTTTAATTATACCTTTTACATACCTATACGGTCTGTTTCCTCTACCATTAATAATGGAATCGGGGTGGATAATTTAAAGAAATACCTTATATTCTGTTGGGTCAGTAAGTGAGTTGATCAGTTTCACTTACATCACCAGGTGAATATTTTGGTTTTGACCCTCATTAACATATGGGCCATCTGAGTTAGTTATTAATAACTACTCATATCACCGGTGGAGTAGAATAAGTGTCGGTATGGCTTTTCTTCCTAAGTATCCATCATTTATTCACTTTACTTTACTACCGGTGTTGTAGAACATGTTATGTCATATGAAAAAAAGGATTAAATTAGGGTGCCCGTAAATACTGCAAATTCTTACAATATTCCTTCCCTTCCATTAACTATGTCTACATTTTTGCAAGTGGTGGTTTTGGCCTTACCATTAGTTCATTTACTTTAGTTACTGCTATTTTCCCCTGGTTTAATTTATCTCTCAGGTATTATTTCCTTTCCTACTGAATCATCATTTGTTGATTAAATTTTTCCCTTAAAAAACATTTATTGGATTTCTAACTTATCTGTCCTAATTATCTATAAAATTGTCTATCACTCTCTGCTGCCTTGGTAATTTTTCAATATTACATGACTTATACAAGCAGATCAAGCATGAAAATACAATGATAATCAATGACAAAATAGTTAATTAACACATGATTCATATGTAGGAACATAAACCTTATGGATACATAATATAGTAGTGTGTTCATGAGTACACCACTTTTGAACCATTTAAAGAGAATATCAGAGTAGCAGAACCATACCTCAAACATCAAATGGGAATGACTATGAATTCTAAACATTCACTGAATTACCTATCTTATGTGAGTTTACCATCCCAAAGACCTTACTACTGGAGGTTCATTACTGGACTTAGTTTCCCATCAATAAGATATAAAATATGAGTTTAAAAAAAAAATCTCATATCCAACAACCAACTACCTGATGCATCTGCGTGAATCAAGGTATTACCTGTGAACAGTTTTGTACCAAAAAAAACCTTATATTTATCTGAGCCATTATGGGTTCACATAAAACTTGACTCAGCTCATACTAATGAGTGATTAGGTCTGTTACTAACACTATAACATTCTGAAGTGACTTGGTTTACCTGCGAGAGGTTTTCCCTGAATTCATATACTCACCATAATACACCAATTGTGATGTTTACCATGAGTTTTAAATTCACGGACTACTCCACTACTAGGTGAAGTCCGTACCGGGAGGGACCACACATGTGGGATGTGGATTTTAATTCCTGAGAATAATTCGTTAAATGTCTAGGGGGTATTATTGATTCTCTGTCACTGGTAAGAATGCAGGGTGATCAGGGATATTTACCACAAATCCCAGGAGGAAAGAGTTCCATCCTTGAAACAATGGCATCTGTGTGTAGGTTTCCCTTCCCCACTTCATCACCCTTTAAATTAACTATAGATGCTAGAAGGATATTGATTGCTCACAATATATAAACAACCACTTATTGGACACCACATTAACTTGATGTACACAACACTTTTGGACAAACAGTTCAGGTATTAACTCAAGATCTGCAATTACATATATAGATGTGTAATAAACACTATGCATTTTCAGACAGGCATGGGAATGATATGCAGTATTACAACATAGTACCCAGTGACCCCAGAAAAAAACAAGGTTATTACAAACAACACAACAACCACAAATTGGTTCTGCTAACTTGACTCATTGTACCTAGATAAAATCACATTGGTCTAGGTGCAGAAACCCAACATACATACATTTATTTCTGACACCATGTACAATTCTCATATTTAAAAATAATGAGTGGGTGTCAAAATATTATACATATATGTCATAACATAACCCTTTAGGTGTACACCATTACCATGTAAAACAATCTTTACCCTTTTCCTGTCATTGAAGAAAACCACACTCATGAAAACAGTTGATACTAATAATTAAATTAATTAATTATAGTGTTCATTTAGGCGTTGCGGATGGGCATTCTTCTCCAGTGCAAAGCAGTTAATGTCCATAATTATCCGTGCAGAATTATACTCACAGTCATTTTCTACTCACAGTATGTCCACCGAAGTTGGCTGGCGAATGTTTCTAATCCATAATCCAAGAATAGAATTATACATAAGCACATATTCTCTCCATGAGACTGAATTTAAGAATACTCGGTTGCCATTTGGGTTGTGTTCCAATTGAAATTGATGCCTAGGTCTGTCATACTTTCAGGAGATGCAACTTAAGCTCTGCAGAAGGTTCTTCCCTATATCATCTTATCGATGAAAATATGACGACTGTCCAACAGCTCGGTTTATGTTAACCGTTTCCCAATTTAGTTCAAAAGGCTTTGTCACACACCCGGTTCATGTTGATAGGCCATCCCACACTTGATGATGGGCAGTTAGGCTGACATGGGACCAGCATAGAGTTCTCATTTATTCCATTTCTGTGTAGAACATACAGTGGTGAATCATTCATTTGGTTTCATCTGAAGATTCTGCTGCAGGCATGTAACTGAAGAATATTACTCCACCACATATCCAGGTTTGCAAGCCATCAGGTGATTCCTTTGGTTGCAGGCGTAAAGGCATTTACTCATCTAGCTGCTTTCATATGGTTCTTTTGATGGTGTTCAGGTTTTGGACCTTGAGGTAATCTGGTGTAGTTATGGTTCAGATGTTCTGAAGTTGGTACATTTGTTTGTATTGGCTATAATGTTGTTTCAGTGTCTCTTCCCATTTGTTTGAGTTGGTGTTCATAGCTAGAACTTGGTGTTGCATGGCTGGAACCTTATGTTTGACTTTTGCAGCTGTGAGATGTTCTTTCGAAGACTTATCCATTGTGGATATTAACTTGGTAATCCAACCAACAGTTGAAGGTTACTCACTGTTGTTAGTTTTAGTAACTTGAAGAAGGATTGTCCCAGTTTCACTGACTTGGTTGAATGATGAGGCCATTGGTGATACTTCTCAGAAGTAACGCAAACGATACACTGTTGTCAGTACTCTGATGATCTTCATCTTTGTAGATTATTAGATCTTGAAGTCCATCCTGGATATTCCTACTAAAATAGGACTTAATCACTCACCCAGTCAGTTGTCTTCTAATTTATCTGTTGCTCGCTATGGAGCTATTGAGCGCCGCAGTAAACATTGAGGTATTGCTAGATCCAGACTATGGTTTGGACATTCACTTTATGGCTGTTGACCCAGGATCCAGTGTTAGTGATATAGTCCCACCAAATTCAACCACCACCTGCTTCTCTTCTATAGAAAAGGGATGACAAAGAATACAACACTAGCATTAACCTACTGTGTTATGATAAAAGGTTTACAACACAATTACAAACACATATACAAAACAACAAGGGGAGAAGGGGAAAGGAGTGGGTGTCCATGTTCCACTGTCCCTCATTGCTGAGTTGAGCCATTCTGACTCTTCATAGTGAGTAAGATATTTTCTCACTTATATTTTGTTCTGTTGTTACTGGGACTATTAGATGGGTGAAGTCATTCTGCCCATCCAACATGTTGATATTGTCTCTCTCGTTACTTGAAGAGAATAGCCTATACAGAATCCCTGTGGTTTCTAATGCCGCGTCTTCCTTTCGGCACTATAATCATCATTCGGTCAAGACTATTCAACCTTGGCTTCTTAAAGTACTGACAAACACATGGATTCTTACATCAACATCCTCTAATCCCAAGGTGCAACATTAAAATGTATCTTCCCACAGTAAAAAGTAACAATCAGAACAGAGAAAATTCTCATACCAAAAAAAAAACATACATGTACATTTCTCTGATATTAAGTACATGATAATCATACATAATAATCATAATGATGATGCAGGGAGCCTAGGTTTTTGAATTATATTCATGAACTAAAACATCCATTGTTTTCCCCCACTGCGTATAGCACATGAGGATAGTAATCGCTGTGATATGTTTTGCCAATGACTGCTATTATTCGGAGGGTATTTATAAGAATAACTTATGCCGCATGGTCCAGTCTTCTGAATATTGCAAGCAATTTATTCACATCAATCTTCGCTTCTGTTTCTACTACGGTGAGGCGATGCGGAGTGAATCCTATCCGAACATGCACTTACATCACGCGTTTAATTGTTCATGAATTTATATTCAACCAAGGCCTGTCCCTAACACTATTTTATGAAATGATTATATGTTCACCCTCATATGGAGTGGTTACTAATCTGTTAACAAAAGAATGGTACTAAAATTTAGCACTATATTTCCAAGTTACAGATTATAATGTGGCAAAATATTTTATCCCCTGACTAAGTAAGAGTCAGGAATATGCGTAATCATTTGTATGTCCCCGCATGGATAAAACAAGTTCAGAGACATCCTTACCAGTGCATTTACACTACATAGGATATTTGAAGGTGGCAGACACCAGTTCTCTACTTGTGCAGTATGAAATCAAGAGTCTGCTCCTACATTGAGAAAATGTTTCTTTAAAGTCCAATCTCTACAGTACATAAATTATTTGCAGATTTCTAAGCATTGATAGGGATATATAGTTCCATTGCATAGAAGTTATTTTTCATAGGACTATGAAATTGGCAGAAACGAGTTTTCTTCTCTGAAGTATGAATCAGGAGTCTTTCCTAAATTGAAAAGAGTTTCTGACATGAGAGTTGATACTCTATGTACTACAGTACACATACTATTCATAGGTTATAAACACTATTTAGTTAGATATAAGTTCATAATGCCTATAAAAGATATTAACATAGGGATTTGAAGACATAGGAAAAATTACAGCGTGGCGCCCACCTGTGTTTCCTTAGTAAACATCATCCAGCCTGGTTTAAGAGAATTGTAACTAATTCTTAATTAAACATACTGGTCAATGTAATACATAAATATATCTTAATAATGTAGATAACATACCAATAGCTTGAAGAGAATCATGTTTTTAAGGCAAAATACCTTCTCCCCGAAGGGAAAGGTCGACTTTCTTGCGTGGTGTCTTGACTAGAAATGGCCGCTTCAGTCTTTGTTTTCCCCCTCGCCAGGATTGGCCAGATAAGGGAGAGAAAACAAGCCAAAATAAATTTAGCTGTGCCACGGTCAGTCTATCGCTGTTTTATTTTCTCCTACATTAAGTAAGTTACTTAAACAGTAATTGTAAGGGTTTGTTTATTTTTAAGGGAGTCCATAAATAGGAAAGGGTAAGGACGTTTTATTATACCACATGCCTGTAGATCAAATTTCGTGTTTCTTGGTGTGAATATTTGACTTTCTTTAATTTTATATGTAAATTGCTTAAGATTAATCTATTGTCGTTGTAGCAGTCTGCGCTTGTATAGTTTTTGCCACTTTTAAGACATTTCGAAATCTTCTGTTGATGAGAATGTAATCAGTCTGATTTCTGATCTTATGATCAGGACTCCTCCATGTACATAATCTCCTTGGGTGCTGTTGATACTAGATGTTTCAAATAATTAAATTATGCTCTTTTGCCAACTTTACAAGTCTGCAACCTCTTGCATTCTGTTCCCCTAGTCCGTACTTGCCCACTATGCATCCGTCCTGTTGATTTCCAACTTTGGCCTTCAAGTCACCCATTATGATATTTACTTCAGAATTCTTTCATTTCTTGGAGGCTTTCTCTAAATCATTATAAAATTCATCAATGCTGTCATCACTACTGTCTGCTGTTGGTGCATAAACTTGTATGACGTTGACATCAAAAGGTCTTCCACTCAACTTCACCAGTAACACTCTGTCTGATACAGTCCAATATCCTTTGATCGATTTTGCTCTCTCTTTATCCATTATAATTGCTACTCCTCGCTGTTGTTTCTCTCCACCAGAATAGATTATTCTATATTCCTCAGATGTTATAATGTCCATTCCTGTCCATCTGGTCTCACATATACCTAACAGGTTAATATTTAATCTTCTCATTTCATTCTTAATGTTATCAAACTTTTCATCCCCACTCATAGTTCTTACATTCCAAGTTGCTACTTTCAATGTTGATATTCTTTTGCACTCAGTCTCCTGATGACGGTCTGGAGTCACCTGGTGCACATGACTACCCCTACCGGGCGAGGCTGCTCCTATGGAGCACCCATTTACGCCGTTTCTCTGATTATCAATAAGATTGCAGTGCATGATATTCTTGGCATCTGTAAAGAGGGTAGTTTGCCATTGCTTTCCTTCCTAGCAGTGATCATACTGGTCGATGACCGTAGCCATTGTCTCCCAAAAAAGAGATCCTCTGCCTACCGTCGTGAAGCTGGAGACCATAACATTCAATCTTATTACATGTTCTTGTAATTCTTTCGAGTTGTTTTTTCTTTCCAGGTCCTCTATTTCTTTACTTTTTTTCTGCAACCACACTTCTTTGGCAATTCTTCACATGTGACGTATTCTCTATCTATTAATATATACTCTGGAGTGTTCTTTACTTTCTTTATTTGAGTAATTTTGCTCAAGATTTCATCGGTTATCCATTGTCAGAGCCTAACATGGTATAGCTGTGCAGCAACATCGTTGCGACACCCGGCTGACAAGATTGTTACCTGACACGCGACCAGCGGTCAGGCTGACGACAGACGCACGCAGGACACGTGACACCACTAGAGGCAGTGGGCAGTTGGCGTGCTAAGGGCAGACCGAGCTGGGACTGGAGACCGGACGGACATGTGCGATGAGAGCAAGGCGTTTGTATGAATCTCCGTGATTGAAAGCCGAACGACTGATATCTTGAGCGTCAGACCTATGAGCTGTATTGTGGTTGTGAGCGTCGTGAGTTATATATTGTAGATTGCTGTAATTATCGTTCTGTATTTAATGTGGCAATAAATCCATAGAACTTGTGTTGCTGTGTCTTACGTCGAATCACGTTATACTTGTACTGTCTCACACGTGTTAGCCAACGAGCCAATTATAAGACCCTGACATGTGTGGACGTGGGTTGCTCGTCCTTGTTTAAGAACCTAATATATGTAGACGTGTGTTGCTCGTCTTTCGTATTTAAAACTATAATTCTTGAACTTGTGAAATTTGTCAAGGTTATAGCTATGTAAATGTGATCGTGAAAGTCTCAGTATGATCCATTATTACATTGTTTGAATATGTGTAAAACCATTAGTAAATGTGCAGTACATATTGTTTGATCCTGTAAACGTGTAAAACATTTGTGATTTGTGAAACTTGTCACCGTCCACACATGTCAGGGTCTTATAATTGGCTCGTTGGCTAACACGTGTGAGACAGTACAAGTATAACGTGATTCGACGTAAGACACAGCAACACAAGTTCTATGGATTTATTGCCACATTAAATACAGAACGATAATTACAGCAATCTACAATATATAACTCACGACGCTCACAACCACAATACAGCTCATAGGTCTGACGCTCAAGATATCAGTCGTTCGGCTTTCAATCACGGAGATTCATACAAACGCCTTGCTCTCATCGCACATGTCCGTCCGGTCTCCAGTCCCAGCTCGGTCTGCCCTTAGCACGCCAACTGCCCACTGCCTCTAGTGGTGTCACGTGTCCTGCGTGCGTCTGTCGTCAGCCTGACCGCTGGTCGCGTGTCAGGTAACAATCTTGTCAGCCGGGTGTCGCAACGATGTTGCTGCACAGCTATACCATGTTAGGCTCTGACATCCATAATTGCTTTTTTTTCTTTTCTTATTTATCTTTACTGGCTATGTGGTATTTGCAATCTGTATACTGGTTTTTACACATTCCCATTTTGTCTTATATTCAAAATGTTGATCAAAATATTGTGTGTTCACTAAATGAGTGTGTTTGTGCATGTGAATATCTTCCATATCTTCATGAAGTATTGATGGGAAAATTGAGATCATGTTTGCGATTATCCTCCCTTGCCTTCACAATGTTCACTAAATGAATGTGTTTGTGAGTATCTTCCCTTACCATCAAAGTGTTGACTAAACAAAACTTGTTCTTGCCTGCAATTTTCTTCTCTTGCCTTTAAAGTAGTTGGCTAAATGAGTTTGAGATGGTCCCTTACCTTTAGACTGTTAACTAAATGAGTGTGTTCATGCTTTTTCCTCAGGGCAGTTGGAAAAACGTGTTTGCTGTCCAGCTACGTGGAAAATGTATTTCCCGAGGATTATATGCCAACTGTGTAAGTTTTCTTCTTTCTTTTATGTAAATAATGTATTCCCTTGGTGAATTTATATACAAAAGCCACAAACAATATGTTTAACAATTTATTGCCTGGCATATTTCGTTTCATCTAGCCGGGTGCTAACTTAGTTAGTCGACAGATCATCATTATTGCACATCGAACCATTCAGTTCATAAGTGCTCGGATACCCTCCTCAGATAATCCCACAGCGTGTAGCGGCTCATGACACCAGTTCTGTGTTGGTTTAATAATATATTTTCGCTTCCTGCACAGTGTTCTTGTCTGGCCAAACCTCTTTTAACTGGCTGTTTTCTCGCAGTCTGATCATAGTTGTAGATTCACAGTCATCACTTGGTTCTCGTAAAATTCTTACTTCTCGTAGAGCATTCAGTGTATCAGCCTGGTCCACGGTTCGACTGCCCTCCATGGTAGACTTACCTGCAAGCCTGTCAGTCCGCTCATTTCCTTGTACACCCGCATGCCCTGGCACGACAATGAAACAAATCTTTCCCAGCCGTGACCGCCCCAATGACACCAACGACTGTCTTCGGACCCACTCCATCGCTGTCTTCCTGGGCATACTCATTGAGTCACTAAGGAAGCATGCCCAAGTGAAGGTCTGTCTCAAGCAATGTAATTACTTTACATACTGCTATGACTTCCATGTTGTCAAGGCAAAGGCACCAGAATCTCCCTTCACAGTTCCCCTCCAGCCTGAACCGTAAAAGCCCACGAACTCCTCACGCGTCGAGAGACCGACCCATCTGTGTAAATGACATCATCACTGTCTAGAGAATTCTCGAAGATCAAAGCCTGTACTTCCGCCTCCACAGCAGATGGATTTTCTTGTCTGCAGTTTATGTCTAGTTGGATGAAAACTTTAAAAAAAAACTTAAAAGGGTGTATAGACCCCTGATAGCACTTGTACCTACCTACTCATCGCCAGGTTCTAAGTCCTCAAGTAAACACATCTAAAGAAGAATGTCTTCGTGTTGACCCATCCACGACTTTCCTCTTTTTAACCTGCTGCCATTTACATTCTTAAGTTCACTATGCAGTGGATGTTGTGTGTTTGTATTGGCTATGAGGTAGGCACGTGCTTGTCAGATTTGTACGGTGCTAACTGCTGATTGGATTGGCTAGCCTACGGGACACCCTTGGGCAAGGTGGAGTGCCCATTTAGCCTCCCGATCAGGGTTACGTGAAGCCAAACGTGCAGGTGGTGGATGAAGCTAAAGAGCAGCCGACAGATAGTTGTAGGTTATGGTCTCCAGCTTCACGACGGTAGATAGGGGATCTCTTTTTTGATGAGACAATGGCTACGGTAATTGACCAGTATGGTCACAGCTAAGAAGGAAAGCAATGGAAAACTACTTTCTTTACAGATGCCAAGAAAAATTATGTTGTTCAGTCTCATCGAAAATCAGAGACACGGCGTAAATGGGTGCTCCATAGGTGCAGCCTCACCCTGTAGGGATAGTCATATGCACCAGGTGACTCCAGACCGTCAGCAGGCAATGAGTGAGAAGATTAATATATTAGGAATGTGCGAAACGAGACGGAAGGAGCAGGGATCAAGACAGGAGAGGATTGTAAGATTATTTATTCTGGCGGAGAAAAACGGCAAAGAGGTGCAGCCATTATAATGTATTGACAAACTTCAAATTCTGTTACAGAATATTGGGCTGTGTCAGACAGAGTTCTATTAGTAAAATTAATCGGATGACATTTTAAAATAAATGTCATTCAAATATATGCTCCAACATGTGAATGCAATGAAGAAAGTATAGAGGACTTTTATAAAGACGTGGAGTATGCCTTTAAGAACTGTTTAAAAAAAAAATTAAAAAAAAATAAACCAAAACATCAGAAATAAATATCATAATGGGTCATTTCAATGCAAAAGTAGGAAATCAAGGTGATGGATGCAAAGTAGGAAACCATGGTTTGGGAGAGGGAAACGAAAGAGGTTACAGACTTGTAGAATGGGCAAAGAACAAGAAATAGTTGTAGGAAACATCGGTTTAAACAGAAACCTAGAAGATTATGGATATGGAGGAGTCCAGACAGCTGGATTAAAAATCAGATGGATTACATCATGATTAGCAGAAGGTTTCAGAATGCCTTAACAGTCGTAAAAACAGTTCCCATTGCAGACTGTTACAGTGATCACAGACTAATTACAGGCATATTGAGGGTAAAGTTTAAAAAAAGCCAAGTATACAACAGGAAACCCTAAATATGATTTGTGCAAATTGAAAACTGACAAAGAAGTACAAGATAATTTTAACATAGAAATAAAGAACAAATTTGATATTTTGTCTGATCTAGAGATCATATTTCAAAATGTGGATGGTCATTGGGAAATTTTGAAGAATTCCGTAAGTTTGGCGGCAGATCAAACTATGCAAAAAGTAAAGAATATGGGTCGTAAGACATGGATGACTGAAGAAATTTTAAAACTAATGAAAACAAGAAGACAGTTATAAAACATCCTGCCACATACGAAGAAATTTACAGAAAAGTCAGAACATTATGTAAGGAGGCAAAAGAAGTATGGCTCGAGAAACATTGCATAAAAATTTAGAAAACAACACAACAGTAAAAATACCAAATTAATGCACAAAAGAATTCAGGAGCTTACTAATCAAAGAACACGTACATGAACAGGCTACTTAAAGACAAAAGGTGGATAAATCATAATAGAAAAAGATCTGATACTACATGTATGGTTAGATTATGTGATAAACGTTTGTGATGATAACAGAGAGGAACGGTGTGATATTCAAAATAATAACGAAGGACCATCAATTCTGAATATGGAGGTTCAGAATGCTTTTAACCATTTGAAAACTGGCAGGACCCTAGGTTCAGACAGCATCACAACAGAAATGATTAATGTTTTTGAAGAATATGGAATAGATAAAGTTACCAGACTGCTGAATACAATATATGATACTGGAGATATACCACATGAATTATGTAATGCTGTATTTATTGCAATTTCAAAGAAATGAGGAGCCTTGGAATGTGATCAACATCGAACAATTAGTATAAAGAGTCACATCACGAAGATTTTGCTAAGAATTATCATGCAAAGAGTTAGGAAGGAAATACAACCTGAAATAGGAGAAGAACAATGTGGGTTTGTAGACGGCAAGGTACAGTAAATGTTGTGTATTTACTGAGAACCGTAATTGAACGTTCTATAGAAGTAAACAAAGATCTATACCTTTGATTTATTGACGGCTTTCGATAAAGTGAGGAATGTCGACGTGAAAAGGACGCTTCAAGAACTACAAATTGGTGAAAAAGACCTTAGATTCGTTAAAAACAAAAAAAAAACGTATATTGGAAACAACAAGCTGCCATAAGAATTAATAATTGCATAGGTCAATATCAGCCTATTAAGAGAGGTATGAGAGAGGGGTGTGTAATGTTTCCATATATTTCTTCCCTTACAGTGAAAATATTTTCAGAAATATAGAGGATATGGAGGGAATCAACATTGGCTGACGATGCATCAATAACATTAGATATGCAGATGATACAGTCTTGATTGCAGACAATGAACAGGATCTGCAACATTTAATAGATGCGGTTGTTGCACACAGTGAACAGGGTTAGAAGTGAATTTTAAAAAGAAACTGATTATGTTCGTCACTGGAAAGAAGGAAACACCACAATGTAATATACAAGTAAATGGGCATATTCTTAAACAAGTGAATCGATACAGTCATAACATCTGATGGGAAATGCATTGAAGAGATTAGAACAAGAATTGCCATTGCGAAGGTAGCCTTTTGCCAAATGAAAAACATGCTGACCAAAAAAAAATATATCAATTGAAACGAGAAAAAGAGTGTTGAAGTGCTACATCGTGCCTGTACTTTTGTATGGATGTGAAGCGTGGGCAATGAGCAGACAAGATGAAAAACATCTGATGGCTGTGGAAATGTGGTTTCTGAGGAAAATGCAAAGAGTATCATGGACAAATAGAAAAACCAATGAACAAGTCATTCAAGAAGCAAATGAAGATCGTAAACTGATTAGAGACATTAGACGTAGACAGTCAACATTTTTTGGGTATGTTATGAGAACAAATGAATTGGAGAACTTTGTGACAGCTAGCAAGATAGAAGGGAAGAGAACAAGGGGAAGACCGAGAAGTTAACACCTGGATGGTTTGGCCACGTGGCATGGTCAAGACAGAAACACAGAGTTGATCCACGACTCTCGTGATCGAGTGAGATGACAAAACATGACCGCCCACGCTTATCGGCGTAGCACATGATGGATGGATGGAACTGCTGAATTGCATATGATGTGAAATAGATTGATTTCAGCTGAAAAACATAACACAGACAGATTATGATACTGTTCGAATGTATAATATTGTTATCGTATTCACTGTGAAATCTTTCTGTTGACATATCCCCGGTTTGAGGCGCCTAATTGCTACGGTTTCGATGTATTTGAATAATCGCTTCTTGTTCCTGAATACAGTATACCAAACGCCTTTTTCTTGATCACTTTGTAACCGTGTTTCTTGTTTCCAGCTGTTGAAATCATTGACTCTGGATACATTAATATCTCTAATTGTAGAAATCACACAACTTACGTGAATTAATTAGATAAATCCTTCAAACTGAAATATACACATGTTCGCACAGTAATGTCGATTGTCTACGACGGTAATTTTAAACTGACTAACGTGTCTTTCTGCTTGCACAAGGACGGCTTACGAAGGTTGATTATTATAGCTTCAGCAAACTCAATCGACTACATTGTGTGTTGAACAACACCCGGAAGGCACTGTCTCTTTCAACCACATGACCGCTCTCGAGCACATGTCTCCCGACCGATGAAGCCGGACTGTTCCGGTGTGTCGGCCTGCCTAGGCTACCATCTTCTGTGTGTAGTATCTTGTCCACCCAATTCGGAATATCTTCCGAAACCCTGCAATGTAACTGTCACTCAGTTCTGCCTATGTAGATGGCCTCGCATCTGCATGTAAATTGGTAAATACAATTTGATTTGGCGTACAAAGCTACAGGTTCTTTTACTGACGAGATGCCAGGCAATAAATCGTGCAATCTATTGTTTGTGTCTTCGTTATTCAAATTCATCACGGGAAAACATTGTTTTGAATCTCTAATTGTTTCAGAGTTATTCCGTTGTTGTTACTGCACACTCTGGTTGCTACCTTCATCTTGGTTGTGATGATAACTTATGTTGATGTTGTGTCCCCTCAACATAACTAGGCGTAGCTATTGTTGATGATCTCGATTTATCGAGAAATGAACATTTGTCTGGAAGACACAATCGCTGTTATTCTATCTGTTTTCATCAGATTTAATGTTTCAATGAGATTCGGTGTCATTCTCGTTGTTTTCACCAGATTAAAATTAGATTCGATGTTATTCAAGATATTTTAATCATTTTCGAAGTTATTCTCATTGTTTTCATCATATGCGATGTTATTCTCATTGCTTTTATCAGATTCGATGTTATTCTATATGTCTTCGTCACAATCGAAGTTATTCTCATTGCTTTCATCAGATGCGAAGTTATTCTCGCTGTTTTCATCAGATTCGATGTTACTATGTACATTTTCATCAGAATCGGTGTTATCCTGTATGTTTTCACCATATTCGATGTTATTCTATATGTTTTCATCAGATTCGACAACACAACCGTTGACCTGACGGTAGATAATGTTGATGTGACCATGGGTCTCTGGGACACGGCAGGACAGGAAGATTATGATCGGCTGCGACCCCTGGCATACCCTGGCGCTGTAAGTAGACAAGGGAAAGTCTCGACTACCCTTGGCGCTGTAAATAGACTAGGAAACCTCTGGCATACCATAGCGCTGTTAGTAGACTAGGGAAACTCTGGCCTACCCTGGCGCTGTAAGTAGATTATGGGAACTAGAGTGCCACACAGATTGACCCACTGTCCTGTGATTGATTGATCTACTAGCTTGATGGTATTTGGCTTATTAATATTCTGAATTATTGATTTATTGAGGAATTAAACGACTTATTCATTGATTAGTAAATTTGTTAGTTAGTCGGTCAGTCAGCCAGTCATTCCGTTAGTCATTTAGTTAGTTAGTTAGTTAGTTAGTTAGTTAGTTAGTTAGTTAGTTAGTTAGTTAGTCAGTCAGTCAGTCAGTCAGTCATCAGTCAGTCAGTTTGTTAGTTAGTAAATCGGTCAGTAAGTTAGTCAGTCAGTCAGTTAGTTAGTTAGCTATCTAGTTAGTTAGTTAGTTAGTTAGTTAGTTAGTTAGTTAGTTAGTTAGTCATTGTTTTCATCAGATTCGATGTTATTCTGTATGTTTTCGTCACAGTCAATTGGTCAGTCATTTAGTCAGTCAGTCAGTCAGTCAGTCAGTCAGGTAGTTAGTGAGTTAGTTAGTCAGTTAGTTAGCTAGCTAGCGAGTTAGTCAGTTACTTAGTTAGTTACTTATTTAGTTAGTTAGTTAGTTTGTTAATTAGTTATTTAGTTAGTTAGTTAGTTAGTTAGTTAGTTAGTTAGTTAGTTAGTTAGTTAGTTAGTTACTAAGTTAGTTAGTTAGTTAGTTAGTTAGTTAGTTAGTTAGT
Organism: Cepaea hortensis; assembly: GCA_963921405.1. NCBI lineage: Eukaryota > Metazoa > Mollusca > Gastropoda > Stylommatophora > Helicidae > Cepaea > Cepaea hortensis. The sequence goes on from OY992891.1 coordinate 92,000,843, forward strand.
TATAGTCTGTCCAGAAATGAATGCCTTCATTCACGATCAATTATTTTGAAAACTATCTGTTGCATCGTTATGAATTTTATCCCTGCCGTCGTATATTTAACCCCACCAAAGGAATATGTCTTTGATAGTTCCAAAAGCAACTTAAATCATGGAAAGCTGCGCAATTTCTTTGATGTTTTGTTGAAAAACTAGTGATTTCTCGCTAACAAACTTGTTTTACAGTAATTCCCCGTTCCACTACGCGAGGCTCTTGTCGTAAGGCCAAACCATGTCCCACGTGAAAATTAACTATTCAATGCTAATGTTTCCGTGTGAAGGTGTAATACATTTAGTAATGTGCCCTTCATCTCTGACCCGTAAATTATATACCGCATATAAACAAATTTTGAAATCTGCTGTACAATCTCCAGAACAAACTTTTATTTTGTTGGTGGACACAATGATAAGGTTATATGCTAAATCTCATAATTTTCCCTCAGTTGGTTACTGAGATATGGAATTTTTTACTGGGGCAGACAAAAGTAAACAGACTATAGTTAGTTAGTTAGTTAGTTAGTTAGTTAGTTAGTTAGTTAGTTAGTTAGTTGTGATTATGAAACAACCAATAAACGTATGTTAGTTTGATTTGTGAAGAATGTGAAATTCGTATGTGAATGTTTAGGGGGAATTAATCAATACATACACGCAGACGTATTACGTCAAACAGGTTACTGCCCCTTGCTCATTGAATGATATGTTTTAATGTTTCTTAATTATTTTCTCACCACGCAGTAAGTATTTCTACTGTTTCATTCATAATTTCTCACCACACAACACATGTTTAAACCCTGTTCACTCATAATTTCTTACCACATAGGACGTGTTTCTACTCTGTTTCACTCATAATTTGTCACCACAAAGCACGTATTTCAAATTGGTTTCACTCATAATTTCTCACTACAAAGCACGTATTTCAACTCTGTTCCACTCATAATTTCTCACCATACAGGATGTACTTTAACTCTGTTTCTTTGATAATTTCTTGCCACACAACACTTGTTTCAACTCTGTTTCACACATATTTAATGATATTTTCTCACCACACAGGACGTATTTCTACTCTATTTCACTCATAATTTCTCACCAAACAGGACGTGTTTCTACTCTGTTTCATTCATAATTTCTTACCACACAGGGTGTGTTTTTACTCTATTTTTTTGAAAATTTCTTACCACACAGGACGAATTTCAACTCTTTTTCACTCATAATTTCTCACCACAGAGGACGTGTTTCTACCTTTTTTCACTCAAAATATTTCACCACTCAGCATATGATTCTGCTCTGTTTCATTCATAATTTCTCACCACAAAGCACGTGTTTCTACTCTGTTTCATTCATATTTCTCACAACACAGCATGTGATTCTACTCTGTTTCACTCATAACTTCCCATCACACAGGACGTGTTTCTACTCTGTTTTGCCCTCAACCACAAAGCCAGTGCTGAGAATATCAAATCAAAGGTAAGACCTTTAGATGTACGTTTAATACGAATGCCAGACCACTGGTCACTAACACGGCAAAAGACCCTCTGTTCGCCACATTTGGGATGAAATGTTCATATGTGGGACTAATAGCCCCCCCCCCCCCCACAAATAATAATAATAATAATAATAATAATAATAATAATAATAATAATAATAATAATAATAAATAAATAAATAAAAACTGTGTACTTTGAGTGCAATTGGTAGGGTACAAGCTTTACCCTAGTGCGAGGAAATGCAACCTAAAGACTAGATGTCATGACAGGGCAGACCAGGCCCTAAGCCTTAGACGGCAACCGTTCGGTCTAGGATCGAAGCCATAACAGGCGGACAGTTAAAACATGGCGTTGCTGATCATGCAGCTTCTAGAGCTTATCTTGTTCCAGATGTATTGGTGTTACCTTTCCTCTGGAGTAAACTAGGCAGGCCGAGAAAGGGATCAGGCTGCAAGTGCAACACATGATCTCTACAATTAAATCCAGGAGTAGGTATCA